>WSZQ02057681.1:10820-29140 GCA_019419845.2 Weissflogia rhopalogaster
GGACCTACACAGGTAGAAAGAAAAACAAATGGAAAGGCAAAGCCAAAGATAAGGGAATATTGAAGGGATTTCTAAATTTTCCTTATTTAAGTGTAAGTGCTTGTATGTGATGCTTCTATGTCTTATTTTAAATATTAAATGTTTATGGTATTGAGAATCGGTAGAATCGGGAATTGGGCGAGTCGACCCTGTATTGTATTGACTCACACTGGCTACGACAAAAGCGGTTAGAAATCAAAAAAGCAGGCGAGAAAAGAACATGAAAAGTGTAAAAGGACGAAATTGACGTGCAGTGTAGTGTACTGGAGCTTGGGTTTCCCACTGGCGGCTGCCGAAGTAGGTGCCGCGCCGCGTCGCGACGCAGTCACGAGGCGAGTGCTGCGACGACGAAGACATAGGAATAGGATACGCGCTCCTCAGCCTTGTGAGGTGCGAGCCTGCGTTGCGTGGCGCGGTGGTTCCGTCGGCGCCGGCGACGACGACGCGAGCCAGTCCCGCTCGGCGCGCGCGATTCAGTCAGACACGGGCCACGCAGCGGCGCGCATCCTTCCAATTCTCTTCGCAGTCCAGCATACACAGAACACGTCGCACACATCGCACGCGTGTGTGCGTTTCAAGCGCCCCAAAAACCACCACCAACCAACCAGCCACCCGAGCCACCGCGTGAGCCGACACACACACACAGCCGGTCGGTCACAGCTCGACAACGCATCCAACCACCCCTAAAACCCACCCCACGCACGCCGCCCCGACGACCACCCGCCTCTCTTCCGGGATAGTAAATAGTGGCGCGCCAGCGTCGGCGGGCCATGTGTTATACCGCCGCGCCGGACCTCCCCCTCTGACGGCGCTCCTGCTCCTGCAGTGCGGCGGCGACGTGTCTCTCGCTCCTTCCACCCGCGCCGAAAATCAACCCGCCGCGAAGGACGACCAGGACTCTCTCTCTTCGGTCGGTCGTCGTCTCGTCGGTGTGCTCTGACTTGTGCGTTGCTCAAGTGCATTTGGCCACATTCTGTGCGAAACTATCTTGTGTGTCTTACGCTGGTGAGGACGTCCAACTGCTGCCACCGACAAACACTACCGCCACTGCCGACCACCAACAAACCCCCAAGACGCGCAGTGCGGCCGGCGAGCGTCGAGACCATGGGGAGGTCGTTTACCAGGGGTTACCATTCAGGCTGACGGTGCATGCGAAAGGCCGCGGCCATGGACTGGCTACTCGCGGCTATTTGGACCACCCTCATGTGGCTGGCCTCAGGTGAGAGCTTAATCTTCGTTTGATTCAATTCGCACGCCGAAACGCTACGGATTAATTACCACAAAACGAGGCTCGACCGCGTTAAATCATTATGAAGTCCACCCCACAAATTTAACGACCTGCTGCAGTGCACCTGCCTGTGAATTGCAATTAACGCATGCCCCAATCGCGAAAACTTGGCAAAAACCATGAAATTACTACCCAGGGACACAACCCCCAGGTTCATGGAGAACATGTTTTGTCATTACATTACATAAACTGCTCCTAGTTACACTATAATACGGTACGAGACGCTTTTATTGATTTTAAACGTAATTTAATTGTACGTTTCGAGTACATACAAAAATATCACACTTGAAAATATCCTACGAATTCATTCTTTAATAAAGCCACATTTCCTAATTAAGACAATCAGTAAAGGGTATGAAAAAAAAAACAACACATTTTCCTACCCTTTTACTGGAAAAGATCACGTATATTGGCTGAATAGTTTATTGCCAAATAGCGTTAATGGGCTTACTACTAAAAACGGAAATAAATGAAAATGTTTGAGTTTTCTAGGATTGTAGCTGATAGGTTTCCCGAAAGGAAGTGGAAATAGAAATAATGCGAAAAGCTACTTAACCATGATCATGTCCGTGACAATTTATATCGTCCTTTTTATATGTTTTGTCTCCGTTTTATTTGTCACTTTATATACTTTTACATTTTTTCAAATGCGTGTTTATCACGTAGATGTATGTTGAAAATAAGGAATTTTCAGTTAACAATTACACGTTTCAGGATCAATGTTATTTGCTCAAGTTGAAAATCAATCATTCAATTAGGATTTTTTGTAGCATGTGTGGTTCGGTGAATTTTGCATATCAGTAGCTAATGTTAATGATTTATTCATTGAGAGGCAATTAGCGCCCGCCGGCGAAACCACCGCCGGCCGCCGGCGACGAGCCTCTCTGCGTAAATTCCGAGTCGCGACGCTCGAAATGTGTTTGCCAATTGACATCGATTAAGCACGATTGATTCGGTTTCGGCGATTTAAGCGTCAGCCGCCACCAAGTGGTCGCCGATGGAATAAAGACGCACACGAAACGCGGCGTGAATATTACATCAGAGTTAAAAATAACTACGTCAAATTCATTCGAATGCCGACTGATAGCAGGCGTATCAAGGGAGTCTTAGGCAGCGGATGTTGCGAATCGCTCTAAAGCGGATTTGCGTACGAATTGAGGGGTTGAAAGTTTGGAGTCTAATACCCAAGAGATGAACTTCAATATCGCCTTTAAATGATATCACCCTAAAACGGAAACACATTCTTGCGGAAACATTTCATATTCTATTCCCTTCTATTCGGATTATCATATTCCTATTGCTGTATCATGTTGGCAGTAATCGCAGGAAATTTTTGTGTGCTTTATGTTTTGCGACTTTTGACTGAACTCTGAGCTACTGCTTGTGGTTTTTTTTTTCTTTTCTTCAGCGATCAACGCGCAATTGCTTATTGCTCATGTGCGTCGCTTTCCGGCACAATGCATCGCGCTGATAGACACAATTTTAGGGGTTGAAGGAGCGGCATATCGTGGCATTCCGAGGGAGAATCCAAAGAACCACAAGGCGGAAAAAAATAGAGAGCGCGATGCCGGTTTGACGCGCCACCGGCGGGGCGAAACGAACCAAACTGAACTAATCGATATGCACACATTTTATATATTCAAATGAGCACTCGTGGTATATTTTCGGCTTCTTGCATACTTTTAATATTAATGTACAAGTGGTTACTCGTTCAATTTGGTACGTTTGCATCGGCAACTAGAAATATATGTGTGTTACAATTAGTTATATGATGACTTCAAAATTGTGGATTTCCAAACTTTTTTGTTTGTTTGTTTGATTTTACCGAGCATCGACTTCTATGCTCATTAGCTCTATTCGAAGAAGAAGAATTCACTTTAATATGCATCCCCATCGAGAATCGAACCCGAGACCTCACGGACAATGGGCATACTTTCTCGTAATTTATAAACTAGGTAATTAATCGTAAATATTATCTAAATTAGTGATTCTCGAACTTTTTACACTTTTGGTGCACTTTTATTTAAAAACATTCTATGTAACTCGAGCAGGGGTCATCTTTGGAATAAATTTGATTTATATCAAAATGAGATGAGACCCCTTTGGCACATATTTGAACTTGGTAAAAATGAGAGGTGATGCAGGAAATTTGAGCCAACTCGGACGAGGCGGTCCTATTAGTAACAAATTAGACCATTGTTTCCCAACGTTGGGCACAACACACCCCCACAGGGGGGCAAATCAATTCCTGTGAGGGACAACAAGGCATATCAAAACTAGAGATATCAAAAAATTGGCATATAGTATTTCAGTGTTAATATTCAAATGGGATTTAGCCATGCAAAGCTATCTTATTCAATAAATAACTAAAAAAGGAGCAATATCGACATACCAGACTCAGGTCCTTGTCTGTTGTTCAGGACTGGGGTCCCCCCCTCTTGATTCCGGTCATGGGAACTCTTTAATCATAATTTTTACTTTATGCTCGGACAAGGTGAATCCCTCTTACACGTCTCGGGGGTGGGGGCAATAATAATTGTACAGAGGCTTAGGTGGGGCATGGTACAAAAACGGCTAGGAAACACTGAATTAGACCTTAGTGAATACGTGAGAGGGGTCCCAATTGTACTTGTCCCAACTCGAAACAGGTGTCCGAACAAACATAAGCTTTTTTACGCTTCATGGGTACAAAAACCCCTTTTTATAATAGTTAAAAATTCGCGGAGCACAAATAAGGGTCACGATCCAAAATGTTTAATCTTATAAAATGTTTGAAGCATTAGGCGTTATTTTCACATATGTGTTTTAGGTTTTTAAATACTGTAATCCGTTTTAGACTAAAAGTAATTTGATTTCAAAAAGTTCCAAAGGCAGCTTTTCAGCCGTTTTCAATTGAAATATTAAATAAAATTGTTTATCTTTCACTTTAATTTCATTTCAAATATTTTCTTTTTATAACTTTACGGCGTGGCTTTAGAGAGGTTCCATGTAATGCAGGTCAAATAGTAATATATAAGTCACATACACCAATCTGGAATATTTTCCATTTTATTACATTTTCCGTATATGACAGGTCTCACTGTAATACTTTTAATTTTATGTATACCTTCAGCTAGACATGTCAAGAAAATATCGATATTGATAAATATCGATATATCGGCCTCACAATTTCGATATTCAATTATTTCATTTCCCATAATATCGATATATCGAAATTTTTAATATCGTTTTGACATATCATTGACGTATCCGCCATCTGAGAAGTATTCAGGGAAGTTCACAATTGGTATTTTTTTTTCACATTTTGATTCTATATAATAATTCCTAATCCATCGATATTTATTGGAATCATAAGATTAGAGTCACTATCGATTTTTTGCCATACTAATATTGCATTGATATACTTTTATGTAATATTGTAATTATTATATTTGATGCAAAGACTGCGATATATGTATTATTATATATTATTATTAGTATTGTTAGTAATACTTTAAATATTGATTTTTGTCGTTATCATAAGATTAACAATACGTTTTTATATTTTATAATTTCATTCCGGTGGAGTGCGTGGCGTAGTGGTTACACACTAGCGTGGTAACGCAGAGATTCCGGGTTAAATTCCCGTTTCGGTATATATAAGATCTTGCACGCCACACTTTCCCGAGTCCTGAATAAGGAGGAGGGTTGGGCGATGGGCGTGCACCTCATCCCCGTAACAACAAACATATGCTAATCCACGTACGGTGATACCCGATCAGGCGGGGTGAAAGTTTGGAAGGCGTGAAAACGCTATATAACCGGAAAACAGAATAATTTCATTAGTCTTGAAACGCAAAAAAAATTGCAAATATAGATTTCGACAAATATCGATATTTCATCATCGTCTGATGTGCCTACCTTCAATACTCCCAGTAGTATTTTACTAATATCCTTATATATTTTATTTTTATTAATATCCTTTATAGTTTTAATGGTAATAAAGTTGGTTAAAGGAATGGAAAATGAACGAGTGTGCCTTTAACGACACAAATATATGTATACGAATAATATTTGTTTAATCATCATTTTATAATTAGTTACATTAATTATTGTGATTGATTTTAGAGACTTTAGCCGTAAACAATTCACCATTTTACTTCCCAAGTCAAGCGCGCGTAAAAAAGGTTTACTTCAATAAAAAAAGCATATGCAATTTTTCTGTCAAAAAAAAAACCTGAAATATTACAATATTCAAAGATGTTATTATTTTATACTCCAACACTAAATGGCTGGTAAATTTAAAGAAACACCTGCGTGGCGTTATAATCGGTCCTTATTTACTATTTATTCCCCTTGTCACATTCGTATTCCGCTGACCACTTTTTTTGTACGTATTTACGTATTAAAACATTGAAAAGTTCCTTAAACGCCCTTTTCCTTCATTTTCAAAGTCCAAATGTAACAAACCTTAAAGTATGTAAATGTAATTGTCACAAGAATACAACCCCTTCCTGCGTGTGTTCTTACGAAGTCCTTTTATTCCTATTTGTTCACATTTGTATTCCGTCGTTTCGTTTGCTCTGAGGCAACTTGGCATACAGCTTACTTGTTAGCGTGTTTTCCGCTTTGAATTCCTGTTTTTATTTTTTTACACAGAGGAAGTAACACACCACCTCGTGAATAGTGAATGCTTTACTTGAATATGTGTAGAAATGGTTCAAAAAAAGTAACATTTCAACATTTGAAAATTATCATAAAGAAACAGGTTCATAATTTCGTTTTGTTCCGTTTTTTTTTTTTTTGGAAAAGTGACAGTAACAATAGCAAGCATGATATTCCAGACTATTTCAACATTCTTTGCAAATTTGTGTACAGGTAATCCGATCTTACAATATGTAGTTTTATTTATTGTGCACAAACGAAGTTGAAAACGATGTATTATTATTGGTTTTATCAGCAGGGTCCCTGTAAGAGCATTCAGCATCTTAATGGGATGCTGATGAACGAAAACCGCGCTGTAAGAATACCGCGTTATAGGAGAGCTGTCGCAATTTTGACCTGCACTATATAGAAACCGCGTTATAGGAGGGTTGACTGTAATTATTATAATACCGAGTAATTTAATCCAGTTTAATGCAGTAAGGATGTCAACTTTTCACGAAGTGTCGATACTTTTTGGTATCGATACTTTTGAAACTTCGATACTTTCGATACCCAAGTATCGAAGAAAAGTATCGATACTTATCGGTATAGAAAATACACAATGGCGTCATCTGTTAATGTATTTTCAAATTATGTTTTACTCGTTACAGTAATCTTGCAGTATATTATCAATCCCATTTTTCTGATGTTGCTACATTTTCAGAATGAAAAATCTCGAGCTAATTCCTAAATAAAAAAATTGTTTGTTAAATTACTGATTGAGAAAATTAAGGCTAAACTAAAGTTTTCTCAAAAAATAGCAACATTTAAATGAATTTGAATTGTAGGGAAATATCGATACTAATTGTAAGCAACAATGCAGAAAGTATTTTAAAAACAAGATCAAGAATCGAACTTTCGCTCAGAGAACGTTTACCACCAATTTGTGGTTGTGATTAACAGATGGCCTCAGTGTGGAAGCATATCAAAAAGTATCAAAAATGACAGATTCGACACTATCGATAGGTACCGAAAATTAAAGTATCGATATATAGCTTATAAGTATCGACAGGTGGTATCGATACTTATCGACACCGATACTTTTTTGACATTCTTACTGTGCAGCTAGGGGATATAGTAGAAGTCGTTGATTAGTCCCTGCAATTAACTGTCCGATGAAGAGTCCACGGCGATGAACTGTCTGACGAATGAAAAATAGATTTAGGAAAAATAATTATTTACATTATATGTGATACATTTTTTTTCTCATATTATTACATTTGTCAGGGCAAAACTTACTAATGGTAAGAAAAAAAAAAAGAAAGAAATGTTCATGTTCATAAAAGGAGAATTGTAGAGACATAAAATTAAGTTTGCATTTTGTTGTTCATAAACTTTAATGTCCTCGTTAATACGACATTAAAACGACAGGAATAAAAAATAATTATGCTGGCTGTTGATCGCTGCAGAAGTCGTCTAAAACAACCGACAGACAGTCGGGCACCATCCGTGCTTTACAACTGAAAGTTGGGAATGTTCGATGTACAGTTGTCACAACGTGAAACGAATTGCAAACAACTGCAATAAACTAAATTGTTCCGTTGAGAACTAGCTATTTTCCTATAAACTTATCTATTAGAATCAATTCTCCCATAAACAAAAAGTTAGGATTATGTAACAAATCTTTAAACTCGATTGAGTTTTAATTAAATAGATTAATCAATTGATAAGTATTTAGACTAGTTCGCGTGATAACAACACAAATGCAGGTTTATTTTTAGAATTTAAGAACTATTAAAATCGATTGTCACATATTGAGCAAGGTATTTCATGTCAGGTGTTTTATGTTGTTCATGTTTTTTATTTATTTCAAGAACGAGTGAAAAGTAATGACGTTATAGTTTTAAAAGCCACCCTGTTCCCGGAAAGTAAATTAATAATAAAACAGTACCCTGGTTGTCACAAACATATTTGTTGTTTTTGTTGTACTATTCATGGGCGACATACAATTATTCGACAATTTGGAAAGTAATGGGGCATTTTTCATAGAATTGACAGCATAAACAATAATAGGGGTGAAATGACGTCGTATGTTGCCATTAGGATAACGATAACAATGGTATGTAACACCACATTGCGCATCGCATGATTTATTGCACCAAATCTTTGTTCAACTATTGCGCGTGGTGTCCAAGAATGGCGCAAGTATTGGGGTGGCAGAATGGGAAATGTGCAGTGGGGAATGCGGAAGTACCCAGTGCGGATAGAAATGCGAATTCCATGCATTACAAGCTCACACTTTGAATGAATTGTTCGATGTGCAAATATTTGTCCTGGCCTTAGCTGAATGTGAGCTTATGGGTTTAGGGGTGGATATAAATATTAATTTATCCGGCACCCTATTTGGACCATTTGAAATACTTTCGATAAAATTGATGGAGTTTACTGTCGCTGCTTGGTAAAACATGATTTTAATATCATTTTGCTCAAACCCAAAAAAGGAGTTTGAAAAATGTTTTATGAGAACGGTTTTTTAAACACGTACAATGTGCATTTCACCTTTCGGCATCTTCAGGTACTGTGTCGTCCACTGAAGTTACAATTCTTTTTATACTATTGCGCGGGTGAGTGGTGTGTTCACTAGGAGTTCGATTTGATCATTTAGTACCCGGGCCTCGGTTTTATCTAATGGATTCGCGAATGTAAATTGCTTCGAGAACGTTTAGTTTGTGACCCTTATTGCCGCGGTGTAGAATTTTCATATTATTAGTGGAACACCACATTTATGAGGTGATCAGCCAGAGCTGAGCAGTTGGGGTAGTAGCGTTCACTCTTAGGTGTTCGGGTAACGGGTACCGATAAAATTAAAATATTCAAATTCGTAATTACAAGCAAATACAATATAATGGATTAGATATTGCGTGACACATAGGGTCCAGGACGTTTTCTCCCGATAAAAAGGCGGCCCAATTATCCGAATAGAAATATTCAATAGATTATTTTTATTATTATTATTTGTATTTGGTCCGTAGACCTGGCCATCGACCCAACTGGTCCTTCAGCCTGGACACAAGTTTTTGTTATTTTATTTGTATATACATGATAATATTATGTTGTTGTTTATTGTTGATTTTTGTGTGGTATTGTTGTGTTGGTTCCTTGTTGAGTGTGGTGTGATTGAATTCACTCGTGGTTTTGCTTTGATTGATGCGATTTTGATGTGTGATTTTTAATTGCTGTGATTTTGTAGTGTGGATTTGATAGTATGGATTTTTCTGTGAATAAATTAGTGTGAATTAATTAATAAATTAATTCACATGTGGGAGCCCACCCCGGGGACTCGAATCCCGTCCGACTACGTGGTAGACCGACACCTTACCAACTATGCTGCCCAGGTGGGCTATTCAATAGATTTTTGTTTATTTCGATAAAAACAAAATTAAACAAGCACAATAAAATTGAACCTAGGAAATATTAATATTAATATTAATTATATACCGGGTGCGTTTTTTAACGTGAAAACTTCAAATATATGGGGAAATAAGCCCTCTACGAAAAAATTACAGGTAATCAAAAAGTTCATTAAATGAATTATATTAATTATATTATATTAATTATCACACAAACTACAACTTCAACATCTCTTCGCATAACAAATTCACACTCAACTCATCACACAACTCAACAATCTTCAAACTCACATCATACTCTACAAATACAAATCATAAACAACAACAGACAACCGACACCAATGTCAACAAAACAAGAACAATTCAACAATAACAGCTCACCATAAAAATACTTCAATAAAGATTCTACAAAACATAACTTGTGTTAACGGGATTTTATGCCGTTTTGAGCCGTTTGCTCAAAAAAAATTTTCAAAGTTTGCCACAAATGGACGAATAAAGTGGAAAAACCACTATTGAAGTTCAGATTCAACTTTTCATAAAACAGCTCATATTAAAAGCAGTATAAAAGAGTTTTATCGTAATAGGATTGAAATAAGTTTAACACCATGCGAAAGTAGAAGAATTGGGAAGCATTTTGATGTTTGTTTCATCTTCCTAGCTTCATATTTAGTATTGAAAATCTTGAGCAAAAGAACTCCTCGATAATTGCGAAAAGAGCGCGCGCGCTCGTAGCGAGCGTACCGGCGAATAATTTTGGCAGCGGGTAGTCAATGACTACTGCGTACAAGGTCCCGAGTTCGATTCTTGGTGGATATAGAGCAAAATGAGATACTAGGTAAATAAAAAAAATATTCACATCCACATTAAAAGTGATTAAGATAATTAGGAACCTTGGATTATAAAGTGATCGAATAAAAGTGTTTATCTCTTGTGTTAATTATATTCCTTACGATAGATTTCACCGCTTTTATATACGCTTTACAGGGGCCTATCTAATAGTCGTTGACGTTTATTTTCGAAATTCGATTAACTCTTGCGTTTGATTTATTGGCGTGAGGGCATCCGTACTACGTTTTCGTCGTGCATTATTTAGGTTTGACCTTCTTGATATGACGTTTTACCTCTCCGAGTTTTTACATCAACTGCAAACTTGTATAGGCGTCAACATAACGTCACTATTTTTGTTGCACGTGGCACAACCACGGCTTATTTGAAATTTAAAAGGACACTAAAGCCTATCTCTCAAGATGAAACAAAACACACAATAGAAAGCAGAAATATCCAAATGGGATTGTCAGTTTCTGAGATAAACGAAGCCAAAAATTGTAAAGCACTCAGCTCGCATTCATCGGCATACACCCCAAGTCAAGTGCACGTATATAAGTTTTATTTCAAAAAATTAAAATCAAGTTTTTTTTTTAACAGTTTCTTGATTTTCGAAAAATCTTATGTGTTCTCCTTTTATAGAAATAGATCCGACATTCGAAATCTTCTGTAAGGAAAGTCGTATATAACTTCTACTCTTTTAATATTAGATAACCTTCAATATATGAGAAGAAATAACGTATTTTAAATTGAAAAATATGAATAATGAAGTTGTTAATGAACTTTTCTAAACTTTGACTAAATGATCATGTATTAACCATGGGCAAGCATTAAAAATAAATCAACACGAATAATTATCCCAATGCATACCGGCTTTGGGCGCTCACGTGCGTTATAAATATTTAAAGAAGATAAGGATCGAAATAGTTTCACATCCACGGGTTGGTCTTGTTACGTTTTTCCGGCATTGTAGCGCACGCCCACTCACTATTACAGCTGGAGTATTAGACGTGTATTGATTGTGCCGGTAAAGGTATAAAAAATAGGAATGTAATAAAAACGCTGGCACGCAATGTTGGTCGCTGTTCTACCTCCACAATTGTGACAATAAGACAAACTGGAAGTGTAATGAATTTCATTAAAGTCCTACTTGGTTCCCATTTTAGTTTGTATCGGTATGGATAATACAAAATGCCATTCAATTTGGTTGTAAACCTGTTAAGAGGTTTGGAAAATGAAACCTAAAGAAACTTATACCTAATACCTAAACATTAAGATATCAGATTATCATTATTGTTATGAGAAGATTCAAAACTTGATTATGATTGAATAAATTGGAACTTACATTCATTTATTTCACTGATTTACTGCGGGAAATTGAAGAATATTGAGTTTATTGTGTAATAATGAGTTTGAAGGGCTGTTAACAGGATTATTTGGGTGTGGAATATAATATTAATGATTCTATGAGTGAAATTAACTATTAGGGGGAATTACCGAGAATAATATTAGGATAATATTCACCAATGCTTTTACAAATCCCATATCATTTTTTATTAAAATTCTCTAAGCCTTAATATCTAAAGGTTTTTTATTAGTAGATACGTTGCGTTATTTCTCTGATCGTGACTCACCAGGGGAGTGTCCCAATTGCTCAACACGGAAGTGAGTGAAACTTTGTGTTGTACATAAATTGAAATAATTATCTAGGTAATGCATGCATTCACTAGTTAAAGTGACTGCAACAACCCGGCGAATGTTGCTGTTAAAGCAATATACCAAACTATGAACACTACCATGTCAAGCGTCGATTCTTAAAAATGAAATGTCAAGTTAACTAATTATTGTAAAATATTTATTATTGACACTTTGTAAATATTTACTAATTTTTTGATCGTTTTTATATCGTAAGGAAAGTTATATTCCATATACTTTCCGATTTTATCAATTCGTTGGAATCAAAGTATTAAAAGTTGATAAATGTTTCGATATTTCGAAGTCGAGATTCCTTAATTTACTCAATCAATAATTTTACAATTATTCATTTTATTACTTAGGAATTACGGCGATATTTTGGCGCCAATGTGTATTTTCGATATCAATAAGTATCGATACTTTTCTTTGATACTTTGGTATCGAAAGTATCGAACTTTCAAAAGTATCGATAACAAAAAGTATCGATACTTCGTGAAAATTTGACATCCCCAAAGGACACACAAAACAATAAAAGAATAAACGTAATTCGATATTATTTTCATTTAGCATCAGTGTGTGCTATGACTTTTCATAAATCTCGAGGTGGAACATTGAATGGAGCTGTTTATGTTCCTTATCAAAGGACTCACAGTAATTACGTATGTATTTAATTATGAAAATAATAATTAAGCATTAAGAATATATTTGATTTTTAATTCCTTCGTGTGATAATTTTCTCTTATGATTAGATATAAAAAACATTTTCAAGGCTGTAAATTCTGCCCTTTAATACACTATTTTCGAGAATGACATTGTCATCATTTCTATACAGTTCGTATGACTTAAATTACGCAATATGACCGAGAAACAATGATTTATATTTACACAAACACATTTTCATCACCATGTCGCTATCAATAATTAAGCTGATTCATCCAAAAGGCGATCGACTTAACCGACAACATCGACGAAACATCGATACCTTCTGCGAGACCTCCTTGAAGTCGCTCCTCCTCATCTCCTGACCTATTTGACATTGATTTGATGTTCGTTTCGCGCGCATATAATTGTGCCTGCCGCGCTGTCAATAGCGCAAATGACATTCTGGTATTCTTCACGACCGCGACCAAAGAGTGCACCCGCCAGGATAATAATTTAATTATATTTTCTTGTGCGCTTCAGGAAGATGTCGTAATTCGAATGATCCCGCAGCGATCGACAAATTAGCGCATTATGCAAATTCGCAAATTGGAGTGTCGTAGTACGTTTAACTTCTACGGCTTGCTACAATTTTCCCTTCATCTTGTTGCATTAACGTGTATAATAAATAATTATGGGAGAGTCAAGGACGCGTTTCAATGTTGACAAACATGACAAATAAATACTTAATCATTGTGGATGATTTCAATTACATTGCTTTCTTCGATGTTGCTTTCTTATATAAGATGAACGATTTCTCAGCAATTATTTGAGTGCAAAGCGCTACTTTCGGGGTTGTTAATGCTCACATCCGAAGGATAATCAATTTTACTTCAATACAAACAAACACCTGGGGATTGCTGGCATAAGTTGGGTACGAGGTGGAGAAGAATAAATTGGTATGTAAATAAGTTTCACTGCTTTTATCCGGAATTTGGGTCACGTGAACAATTACAAATCAAATGTTAATTTAACGTGGCAAAATGATATTGTCTGCGACAAAATTACTTCCTTATGGTGACTTGCACAAGTAATATTGCATATGTTAAAAATTTAGCAAGTAAAATATGATGTAATGGCAGAGGAAGACAACCATAGTTTTCAATGCAAATTTCCAATTGCGTAACGTGACACTATAGATTATTTAAATCTATCAATCAAAAATTAGGTTTATCATGTTCGTTATTTGTCTATAATTAGATATGGATTTGTATTGATATCATGGCAGTACGTACATGACTTTCCATCGAAGAATTATGGTTGTCTCTCAATTAGTCAGTTCAATCCGATTGAGGCGGAATTTGTAATTTTTTAGGATAAAAATTCATAATAACCAAGGTAACAAGACGTTCCGCTTTTTAACAATTTGTAGCGCGTCCCGCCGCTTTTCTAAAGCGCCTCGACTTTTCTGCAGGTCCCCAAGGCGTTTGTTTATGGTATTGAATCGTCAGGTCTCGATACGTATCGATTAGACAGGTCATAGAAATAACGATATTGATAAATTTCGATATAGCTGCCTCAAAATTTCGGTCGATATTTATCGATAATTTCATTTTCCGTAATATCGATTTATCGATATCGAAAATTTTAATATCGTTTTGACATGTCATTGACGTAACCACTATCTGAGAAGTATTCTGTGAAGTTCAAATTGGCAATTTTTCTTTTTAGGGACATATTTTAGGTTCTATACAATAATTCTTAACCTACATCGATTTTTTGCTAACATTGCAATAATAATACTACTACTTTTATGTACTATTGCAATTATTATATTTGGTGGAAAGACTGATAGATCTATTGATTTATCTATTGATATTGATAGACTGGCATTAACCTCGATACGTTTACAAGACTTTACAGCCAACAATATAATAAAACATAAATACATAATAATAAATGCAAAAACATCCAAAGCTATAAAAACAATTAAATTTACCCTTAATTACCATACCCAGGCTAACAATAATTCCCAGAAAGTCATATTCAAACTGCAGTAAACCAACCTTAACCCGTCTCCAGGCAATCCCTACCCAATTTTTTTTCTGTAATCGTCACAATGATCGCCACCTCCTTCCCTCCCAGAGATAACAATTTTCCCACACAATCCTCTTCCATTCTCAAATGTCGCAAATATCTTTCATTTAATCCGTTACATTCCTTAATCACATGCTCCCATGCATCCCTTCCAGCCATGCATAATCCACACCTCTTATATTCTTCATTCATCCATTCTTTCTTACCCTTCTCTTCCGATCCGCACCTCGCTCGAGCTATACATTCTTTGTCGGCTTTGCTCAGCACCATGTTCCCAAAATAACCTGGTCTTCTTCCTATAACCTGGACTCATTTATAGTCGCGGTTATACGAACTACTATTTATTTTAGCCTGTCTTATCTGGTTTTCCACATCTAGTCCTGTCACCCTAACTATCTGTTCCACCATTTTTCCGTCCTCCAGATATTTCTCCACCAGCTCTTGGGACATACCTACAGCCTCGTATACCATTCTTCTATTCTCGCTCTACTGACTTTTCCCTCGTCTAATACACCATACCCACACATGTTTAACCCATCTATCATCCGTTATTCGTGCCACTTGACTCTCATACCTAGCCACGCTTCCGATTTTATACTCATTCTACCTGATTCCTGAAGCACGATGTACCCGGGGTGGATCTTTCCAAGCGCATCAAGTCTTCAAGAACCAGGTTTGTTCCCTTTCTAACGTTTTCCACCTCCACACCATACATGATCGTAGGTTTCACACATACATCCCAAAGTTTTATTGCTACTTCTCAGTTGTTACCCCATACATTCCCCCATCTACTCTTAATCACTCTCCATGCACACCGAGTTTTCGCTTGTATACACTCAACGTGTTCCTTCCATCCTCCATATTATTATTATTGTTAGTATTACTTTAAATTGACTTACGTCGTTATCATAAAATTTACAACAACAAAATCACGGATACAGGTTAGGAAACCTGCTGTAGCCGGTGTCTGCGTCCGTGATGTAATGATCACTGTAGATCTTTGGGAACTGTAATTAGTCCTAAAACCTATGTGCAGATGGCGCGCATGTGGAATTTCGATTTGATCGATATTGATAATATCGATATTTCCAAAGCGATATTTCGATTTTCCTACATCGAAACATTGTAATTATCGATTTCGACAAATATCGATATTTCATGATCGTCTGACCTGATCGATAGTTGATCTGATATCTACAGAGATTTTTTGTTAGATTTAGGTTGAATTGAAATTTTGGAACAGTCAATTGTAAAATTATGATATATTAATATTATAACATTACATTATGTGAGTGAAACAACCTGCACATCTAGAACCTAGTTTTATTTTTGGTCCTACTCTTGTCATTCAAGGATACATGAGGAATTGAAATGTTGAAGTTTAGTAAATCGTTTTATAAGCTTACCTAAATCCAATGACCACAAGTTTAATATTAGATTATAGTTATAACACCTTGATTGACATCCTAGTATAATAAACTTTGTAAAGATTTTTTTTTTGACTCCTGTTGAAATGCGTACTTTATTTCAGTATTTTTTTTATATATTTCCCACATAATAGTTGAAGAAAAAGTATAGTGTATAACTCGTTTTGAATACATTTCTTATATTCCTGAAGAATCATACACCACCCAATGCTCGTTGTGCAATATGCTAGTTTCTTTCTACATCCTGGGTTAACAGGATCCCGTCGCTCCTGTCGATTTATAGAGTTGCAGTTTATCAGAGAACCGTATAAGAAATTTGGTTCCTGATGGAAGATCTTATTTCACTTCTGTCTAGGATGTTCACAAACGCTATGCTCGATATTTATGCGTGCACCTGTCATAATATGACATAATATTCCATAATATGACATGAAAATGTAAATAATATCTACGATGCACAGTCAAGTGACTCAGTAGAACGATCAATGCCTGTTGACTACAATTTTCCGGGATCGAATCTCGACGTCGACGGGTGCAGATCAATGCGTTATTCTTCTATTCTCTAGTAATTCATTCCTAATCAGACTAATTACGTTGATGATCCCAGTCGTGGTTGCTCAGTAAATTCAACAATATCAAAAATCACTTAATTTTAAGTAAACCTAGGAATGCCCTTCGCCAATAATTTAGGAAAAATCGATTTATTGAAGAAGTATTATACTTGCGAAAATATTTTCTTGTTCTGTGAGATAGTTCCTCTCTCCCTGCTTACAAATAACCATCAACCAACGGAAAAGGAATAAATTGCTACATTATTGTAAGTTAGATAATAAATTCACTCATTCTTCCAGAATATCTGACAGGAAGCATCCTAACGAAATCAGACACTTGTCCTATTTTTATTTGTTCTTCGAATTTACGACCGCTGATGATAGTTTCTTAGCGACGCGTCGTCGATCGGGTTCTCCGCCCGCATTTGAGAGTTGTTCGAATGGGGGCGGCTTTTCGGCTCCGCCTGCCGCCACGTTCGTGACCCGCTCGCTCGCTGGCTGCATGGATATTGATTTCCGCATCTTTATCTGTCGCCTTCCTTACGTGCTCCTTTGCCGGAGGCGAACGCTGTCGGCGTCTCCAACCGCCCGCATGCAAAACGGCGGAATCATCAGTCGCCCTTCATTGCCACCCATCTTCAGCCCTTTAAATTGAAATGTTTCAAAACTAGACCTCCCCAAACTGCCGTAGCACGTTTCCAATCCTCTCGACTTCAATCGCTGATTGCACTATTCAATTAGAAAGCGTAATTAAAGGCATAGGTGTCGGTGAAATTGGTACAGTTTTCGAGGTAAAGGTAGCTTGCGCTTGGAGAGGAAGGTGAAGGAAAGCAAAAAAGTTTGCTCAGTATAATGGAACGCTAAAATGGAAAACGAGGTCACGATTGCGCCGACACTACGAAAGGCTGACAGACGTGTCGCACGTTGTATGAATCATTGCACGTGAACACCGAGCGTCGTAATAGGGGAGATCTCGTGCGATGCACTTTTCCACGGCTGCGGCGCGTTTCAACGTGCATAATTCTAAGGTAGCAGTGTGCAATTACCCTTCTATTTGTTATTGATTTATTTGTGAGGAAAGCATTTTTATCAGAAGAGATTGGGATTTGATCGAGACATAATGGAACCTTTTAAATCCATTATTAGCACATAATCAATTTCATAGCCTAAATATTAAACATTATTACAAACATGTTTAGAAGTTATAGAAGCTTTTTTGTAGTCTAAAAGTATTGGCATTCTGAATCCTTATAGCATTACGCAAGGAGGCAATTTCATTGAAAATTAGCTCGAATAGGAGGATCCATTTTATTTTATCCCAAAAAAGCACAGAAAAATAAGTATTGGCTTAATGATTGCGGGGTAGCCGCCCGGAGCATCTGCCAACTACACCACCGTCAACATAGCCCAAGAAAATAAATATCTCTAGTACATAATCTCCATTTGGAAAATGCTATTTTCTAAACCGTAACTGTTCCACACCCCTCAATCTCAGTGACCAAACGGGGTTCACTACTGCCTAAACAAGCGAATTATCGCGAACAATATGGGTCTATTAGACGACAAGGTCTATTAGATGAAATGGTGATGATTCTGGTTTATTTGGATCTTATAGTATCATCGCTACTAAACAGAGAAAAAGAGGGGACGATCCTGCCAGGATTCGAACCTGGAATCTTCTGATCCGTAGTCAGACGCGTTATCCGTTGCGCCACAGGACCTT
>WSZQ02057792.1:0-17277 GCA_019419845.2 Weissflogia rhopalogaster
GGGGGGGCGGGGGGGGGGGGGGGGGGGGGGGGGGGGGGGGGGGGGGGGGGTTCGGATGGCAGCGAAACGGCTCAGATGTGATGAGATGAGGTCGGAATTGAATTTTGCAGTGTGCGGTCGGCTAACTAGGTTCGCCGCAAACGTCATTGCCATTGCCTATGCCATTGCCGCTCCCACCGCCCCAAACAGCCGTCCCTCGGCCGCGTTGGAATTGCGTCAATTTCCTCGGAAAATAACAAATTGCAAAATTTTACATTCTAAATATTAGATTGAGTTATACTTCAATTTATTTAGAAATATCAAGCTTAGACAAATTCTCAATGTTGTATGAAGAGTAAATGATGATGCTTTCGGCCGGATGTAGTTTGGTATAATGAAATATCTCTTTTCTGATTTTGAGATAGTTGCAAATTATATAAATCTATGTGGTATAGGTAGCATTAGACCTGGTGCAAATTATTATCCGGTAGGACTCATTATATTTTCTCCAAGGTTTTATTGGAATTAAATGCGTTAAGAATTGTTAATTTAAAGAAATGATCTTTTTCAATTTTAATAACATTAAAAAAATCCACGATGAGAAACATGTTGCATCCAACCAGAAGCTTAAATGACATCCGGTTGTAGACATGAACTTTTCAATAGACTATAGAATATCGAATTATTTCATATAATTATTTCTTTATATTTATAGCTATATTTACGGAAATATAAGGATTTCCTTGATCGGGTGTAAACATTTACCCAGTCGACCCCATCATATTTCCCGACATTTTCATTGGCATTTTTAAGTATTGGCAACTTCGTGAAAAGTTCTTTCGTATTCAGTTTTATTAATAATTTCAAAAAATGTCTAGGGGCGCAGAAAAATGATGCCTCCAACCGGATGCCAAATGGCATTTGGTCGTCAGCAACAAATTTTCCTGAAATTTACAATTTCTCGAAAATTCAATACTAAATTCACTTCAGAAACATGAAGGAAAAAGTCCGGTTGTTGCCATCATATTTTCCTGAATAAACGTAAAAAAGTTAAGAAAAGTAATTTTTTCACAGTATTCTCGCACATAAAAAATATAAATAAAACTCGATAATGTGTAAAGGTATAAAGAGATTTTCCAGCATTTCTGCTCTGCGCCTGCGATTTTCCTCCGGGATTTTCCATTATTATCGCAGGCATCGATGGTGTGAAGTGAATGTAAAGCGCTGACCAAAAAGCCAGCAAAACCGAACCGAACCGAAGTGGACAAACCTCTTATCGCACCGCCGTACTTGGAAAACATACACGTTACGTGAGCACATAAAAACGAAACGGCAGGACAGAAGACACTCTCCTGCTTCTGCCACTCGCGTTCATATCAGATGTGTGCACTCCCAGTTCGCTTGGTGGCTATACCCAGCTCAACCCCGGTATGGTATAGTATAGCGCAGCGTAGCGCAACGCAGCGAAGCACGCAGCCGTCTTTCATTGTATATTTTCCTGTTACGGCTATTCGAATAGCGCGCACACTTTCCTATTTTATGAGCTAGCACATTTGGTTCCACGTATCGATATCATATTATCAGCAGCACTACTAGTAGGTGGCGTGCATCATCATTAGGTCTAATCTTCACTTGTTTGCTAACTGCCAACGCTTTACGACTGTCATCGCGAATCGTAGCAACGACGCCGACTAAGGCAATAAAATGATACGCTGTGTGCGATAAAAGTGTTAACGATTCCCTCTCAACCCCTCTCCCAAAAAATAGAGTAAGAATGTTCATACTCTACTTGTATATAGTATAGTTTCATCATCGTAATACAGTCATAAGATTATTAATATTTTTATTTATGTTGCTTTTTTTAAGTAATAATGTTTAATGCAAAACTTTTTTGTCAAAAAATAAACGACAAACTATTAGAAAGGTTATATGTCCTTATCCAACTGAATCTCAAATAATGTCCGATCGTAGGCATCATTTTTCGTCGTCCTATAATTTTCGGACATTTTCGGACAAGAATAAATTAATTGCAAAATATTAAAATAAAAAGATAGTATCAAGGTAATAAAAAGATAGTCATTCGGTCGTTAATCATATTTTACTATAAAAATTGATACATTTTCTCAAGGAAATATGAAGACTCTTAACATATCTCAAATGGTCGTTAGCATCATCTTTTGCGAAAATGTTATATAATTAACTATTACAAGTGATAAATTTACTCGAAAAACGAGAAAATATGATGCCTTTGACCCGATAGGAAACGGTATTTAATCGGAGGCATAACCTTTTCTGAAAACGGTATATAAATTGAATATTATAAGAGAAAACCATTGAAAAACAGAAAATATGATTATATATAATTTGTGTATTGTGCCTCGTAAACTCAAGAAAACGTAATGACTCCGACTGGATTTCACGCTGTATATGCTGTCATATGCATCATATTTTCCGGAAGTTTTATAAAATTTGATTACACTATTTTTGAATTATAAGACAGAACTTATTTCGAAATACAAGAAAACATTATGCTCGCAACCGGATATCAAAGAGTATGCGGTAATAGGCATCATATTTTCCGGACATTGTATTATTTTAATTTGTAATTGACTATTAGATGTGATAAACTTAATCGAACGACGAAAAATCATGATGTCTCCGACCGGATTTCAAATCGTATTCGGTCATAGGCATCATATTTTTCGGAATTTTCATATAACTTTGTCATAATATGTGATGTTGATATTGACATGAAAAGCGAGAAAACATGATTTTTATAGCGGATCTCAAATGGAATCCGGTAGAAGGCATCATATTTTCAGATTTTTTTTTTTAATTTCACTATCGAAAGTGTAAAATTTACTCATACGATAATTAAGAGACTTCAAAAAATCAGGAAAACAAGAAGCTTTCTTCTATATCTCAAAAAGAATCCGGTTAAAGTCATCATATTTCCTAAAAACTGTTTAAATATTTTATGATGCAAAGACTGCCACTTTAACAAATGCCAAATTGAAATCGGCGAAAGTAATGAATAGTTAAATTATAATAATCTGTGAAATGGCCCGATTAAATACCATGTCGAGTATTAATTATTATTAATTATTAATGTGTTTGCGCTGTATCTGTAGCGCGATATCCAGCGCGCTGTCCAGCGCATTTCAGAGATATTTCCACGCTTGAAAGATGCTTCTCACTGACCCGAACACTGAGCTGTTTCCCGGACCCTGGACCGACCACTCTCTAACAAACATAACACTTCGGGCAGACGGGCAGTGGGCTGCAGGGCTGCAGGACGCTGTTTAGAGCAGGCTGAAAGGAGGAACCATTTCAGCGTGCGCACTCGCGCGATCGCATTGTGGAGCCGAACGGAAATTGCATCGCACGTCATCTCTCATCATCCGGTCGCGTCCGGGGAGTATTTCGGCTGCGGTGGATTACCAGCTACCAAAACATGTCCCTCACCATAATCGCCCCACGCCCCACGCCACTGCACTCACATCTATACAGAGCCGAGTCCAACCTTAGCCATCCATCCATCTATCCATCCCACGCCCATGAATAGTGCCTAAACTGGCGTAACTAATGGTTGTAATTAAAGCGCAGCAAGCGAGTATTCGCGGATTGTGCGCAAAACCTCGAAAATCAATCGCTACATTAATCATTACGCGGTCGTATTCGCCTCTTCAAATTTGCGAATTACTCACGCGTTCTCCCTGTGCTTCTACAGACGAATTGTGAATAATTAATGACTGTTTTTATCTGTATTCGATTTTACTTATACTCGTTTTTTTAACCTCAATTCTTCAATTATGTTCTAAGTAGACACGTTTTTTGTATTTCGGGTTAATTTTCAGTAAGATTAATTGAAAAAAAACACGGCAACCCAATTCGTTAAAGTGATTTTGTAAAGTTTTAATTTCTTTAAAATGGTTTTACACAGTTAAAACATCAAAATATTACGTTTCCAAAGTTAATTGTTGAATTTTTCCATATTATCCAAGTTTCCAGCTACTAGATAACATTCAGTTGCAATAAATTAGCGCGAAATCAAAAATTCTACATTGTTTTGGAACGTTCTGGAAAGACGCTCAAGGATTTGCGACCCCAGCACCGTATTCGTCGCTTCGTGTCTCGGCACGTGCGGTGCTTAGCGAATATTTTTATTCGGACAGCTGCGTAGGAACAGATTGTCGACAAAATTAACAATTGAATATTTTCTTAATCTGCAATATTAGCACGGTGATTGCGATCATTAGTCTCCACATACACAGTAATATTTCTTAATTTTTTTCATGGTCATGCTCTAAATGTAATCATTGAAATTTCTATGTGATTCGTTTTGTACATAAATGAACAATGTTGAAGCGTTTTCGTAAGAAGTGCCCCTAGTTCATATTCCAGTACCAGTATTCCAGTCCGAAAAAAATATTAATTTAAAAGCATACTCTTAACTCGATACATATGGCAACCTATTTATTGGTAATATAATATTTATTTAAAAATGAATCACAAATTTGTCTATTAATGCTACCTGTATGTTTAAATAGTACAATTTCTTTACTTCCTCTTTGTTTTTGTTTCAAAAGAAGAATTTATAACAAAATGAAGTTCGAAAAAAGAAGAAAGGAAAGAAAAGAAGAGAAAATATTTTCCAATCTTAAATCATCGATTCGAACGATGAAAACTAAATCTAGTGATATGATGTATTACCCAATCGAGAATACATTACACGAGCATCTGAGGCACGTAAAGTGCGCAAAGTAGGCAATGGGCGAGGGAATAAGGCATCGAAAATCACAATCGTCGCGTCGTGGATGCCGCCGCTGCATTCGCCACGCATTGCCTGGTGCATGGTGGAGAATATCACTCAGCTGGCAGTGGCGGTGGCGTGTGGAAAGCACTCGAAAGCAATTTCGACAACATTCAACGGCGGCATTCTCGTCGCGCACTCGTCGCATTCGCATCAGGCGTGGAATGCGATCAAGTATATCACTGTACGACGGCGGCGGTAGCAGCGGCGGCAGTGATGCGCACAAAATGGAACTTTCCTAACGGCGCGACGACGATGGAGACGATGGTGAAGGCGCCGGGAGCAGCGGCAGCAGCGGGAGTGCGAGATATCGTTTTGCAGTTGAGCACTCAAAACGCGTTTAAGATGTTATCTAACACTTTGAAAATTTGGCATTAAGTTAGCGCGTGTCTGCTTCTGCTGCTTTCGATATATTTTTCAGAGTGTTGCAATAAAATCCAATTATGATCTATACGAAAACACTATATTTCAGTTTTTTTAATATAACTTTTTTGTTTGCTGTTACAGAGTATCGACTGCTATGGAAATTAGATCTATTCAACTCTTTTTCAATGTAATTAATCATATTAGAGGCTAACACTACTGATAAGAAGAATAATTCAGTTTACTAAACATTCCCGCCGAGAATCGAACCTGGAACCTCATGGACAGTGGTCATCGACCATACTGCACTGAATCCCAAATTGAAGTCGAGGCTTCAATTTGGGATTTTCACACATTTGAAAAATGCAAAAATGTTGTGAAAATGCGAAACATGAATGTGAAGACATCGGCAACCGAAGGCGAATTGGCCATCGTCGTCAGCGGCTTCGGCAGGTTTGCTGCACTCTACACACACTCGATTAATCTTCCTCAAGGGATTCAGACAAGCCGGGTGCTGTGCTGTACCGTGCTGTGCCCCGTTCGAATGGTGCTCTCAAATTGAATGATTTATTGACCCGTTATCGTGCATTTTAAAAGGTTTTTTCTTCATCGCGCGCGTCGCTTTGTACGGCAAGGTCCAGGAGCTTTTCCCAATCTGCCTGTATGTGGCTATGTGTGTATGTGTGTGTGTCTGCGAGTGAATTTCCGATCGTCCCTGTGGATGTTATGGCTATGTAAAAGTGGGTGGGAATGATGGTGGTGTAGCAAGCAAGCAAAGTACTTTGGACCGATTACTTTGCATTTCACCCCGTTTGAATGGGTAATTTCTGCCGAGCTTTGCAATTTTTCATTATTCGATGATTCTTTCGCAAACCATCGCTGCGAGATTGGGAAAGGGAGGGAGTGGGAGGTGGAGGGGGCAGCTGTCATTGAATCGATGCTATTGAACGTTAAACTCTGTCGGAATTAAGCCTTTAGTGTCGGAATTGCAGTAAATGAACAAAATGAAATGCGCTCAGCGTTAGTTTTTGTGCTGATCGTTATATTTAGCAATTGAAACTTTTATTTTTGTGGATATGAAAAGTTACTTTCTCGTTTTCTTTTGTTGAGTGTTAAGTATATGTGATTTTCAATTATATTATTAACAATGAGAAGAATAGGAAAAGCAGTAGGACGAGAAAGGAGAAGAAGGTGAGATAAAAAGATGAAAATTGAAAAAAAGATGAAACGACAAAGAGAGAAAAGGGGATGATAGGAAGTAAAAGGGAAAATGGAGAAGAGTAACTGGTGAAATGAATATGAATAAAAAGATAAGTAAGAGGGAAAATTAGATGAGAATAATTACTAGGGAAGATAGTAAAAGAAGAAAATGTTGAATAAGAAGCATTTCAAAACCTGTATTTCGTTTTATTATTTCATTTCCCATATAAAATTGTATTATCAGAAAAAATCTTTAAAAAATGATTTCAATTTTTCACTTTTTTTTTGCTTGAGTTAATGCCCAAGAAAGAGCACAAAAGACACAGTTAAAACAAAGACAAGAAATCTGCAAATAGATTAAAAATATCCCATTTTTATAAATATTTTTGTCAATATTAATATCTACCAGAAATATATTTTGCTCATAACCAGACATTTTTTGATCATATTTTGTCAGTTTCCGCGCGTTTGGAGGAAATCTAATTGAATATATTGATTACCTTCACCGAAAGAAGGTAAAAAAGAAAAATAAACAAATCATGTCGATGTCGAAGGTTCTTTCAATAAAAAAAATGTTGTGATTTATTTTCAACCAGATTAAAATTGAATTACAAATCATCGATTGGAAGCCTGTCTGTCCTTAGAGTAAAAAGAAGAAGCACAGAGAAGAGAGAGGAAATGTGATTAGTTGAGGTCGTCTGTAAGCGTCTGCGAGGTGGGAACTTAGGTTAATCGCAGCGCGGGTGTAATAATCAGGAGCGAACGGGACAAGTTCAACAATCTGCACGCCCTGCGATGATGGAGTGCAGTAATGTTCGAATCATGCAGCTCCTTTTGCAGTGTAATTTCCGCTTTTCGCTCAAATCTTCGCATCTTCGCATCTCGTATCACTCTGACATTGACTGTGTTAGGACGAGTCGATTTTGGATTCTTTTTCACGCGCGATGTGCCAACAAATGATGCCATGGTGTTTCTATGGTGTTTCATCAGATTAGTATCTTAAGTATATTCTATTAAAGGTAATTGCAGGGAAAATATATTAAATATACTTCTTGTATTCGAGGAAAAATAGAGGAGGAAGAATATGAGTATTTCAGGATTATTAAGTTTAATATCTTAGGATAGAATGTTTAAACTCCATCCTTTAAACATTCTATTTTTATTTTTTAGTATCAGGTAAAATCAGGTAAAATCAAACTCCTCGAAAAAAAATTATGAAATGCGGTATATTTTCAGCAAATAAAGGGATCATCCCCAACGAAAAATAGGCGAAACCATCAAAATTAAATACAATACACTTCAATAATAGATTTATAATAGATAGAATACAGAAAATCTTAAAGGTGTGTGAACTGCGACCAAATTGATCTATTGTTCTTCCCCAACTGCCGAACATGAATAGAGAGAATGAAAGAATGAAACAAATTAGATTTAAAAATTATCTGCTTATAAAATATGTAAAAAGTCAAGTTCTACTTATGTAGATCATAAATAAACTTTGAAAAACGAAGTTTACAAATGATTTTTCCCTAATATATCACCAAAAACGAAGATTACGATCTGATTTTAATTTAGCGGTGAATTCATTACACCACCCACACCAGTGGTTAATTTAAAAAAATGCATTCGTACGCTCGTTCGCTCACGATGTTCTACGGTCGGCCTGCAGCCGTCGAAGCATGGCTCAGCGTCTTTAGAATCTTCACGCCGCATTAAATTTGTACGAAACGCGCGTTTATAACGCTCATTAAACGCGTTTCTTTCGCGTTTTCTTTGCGCTCTCGTTGCATCGCTTCGCGTGGTGTATATTGCTAGAGCGCGCTCAGGCAATTGGCGTCCCAGTGTTTTCCTGCTTCAACCACAACACATGACGCCCCACGGTTAGCTTTCCATTCTTTGCGCTTAACGTTAATAAGTTCCCTCGCGTATTTGTGTGATCGTTCTGCGAGCAAGTGTGCGAATGCCACTAGCAAGCAAGCGCGTTGTATTTACGACATTCATAAAAATTTGTGCAGTGCAAACACTTGCTGCTGCTGCTGCTGCTGCTAGTCATACCTAACCATCCAGGACTGGGAAGAGGAATTGCGTGCATTTAATGCAGGTCGCTGCTGGTAAAATTGTAAAATTTCAAAAATAAAGACGTAACTCTGGTCTGGATGTTAGCCTGTGATAGGACTATGTAAATAGGAAACTTTAGAAATGAAGAGAGGGAGAGTTTAAATTTTAATTAATTTAATTTAATGTTTTAATTTTAATTTGTAAACTAATTTAAAATACAAACAATTAAGCATTAAACTTTTAATGAAATCAAGCAAATATGAAACTAATCTTTTAATAAAGTGACTAAAATGATGTTTGTGAATTTGGTAAAATAGAAAGAGGAGTCTGGTCAGTGTCAATCTCGAAAAAAGATGAGAAGATCTCGAGTAAATGAGGAGGAGTCTCGTCACAAAGAGGAGGAGTCTCGATAAAAAAGGAGGATTCTTACTAAAAAGTAAAGGGAAGTTGTTTTAATAAACTAAAGATGAAACGAAAAGGAGACCCGATGAAACGAGGAGAAGTCTTGCTAGAAAGAGGAGGAGTTTAAAAAATGAGAATAAGAACAAAGTGATTTAAAATAAAGCGGGGTCTTAGTTGAAAGAGAAGACATTATGAGTCAAAAGAAAGAACTATTATAAACATGTTTTATCAACAACCTACAGAAGACTCCATTAACTATATCAAAAGAAAGAGAAAGAGCAGGAATGGAAAATATATAGAAAAAGGAAGGATTTTTATAAAAGGGGGAGAAGTGTCTTTAGGAAGAAGAAGAAGAGAGGAGGAGAATCAGAAAACCGGTTGAGTTTCTGTACAAAAACCAAAAAAAGGAGAAGTTATGATAAGAGGAAGGAGTATCGAAAAAAAGAGGACGAGTCTCGATATAGAGAGAGGAGTTTTCATAAAAAGGAGGAGTATCAAAAGAAGGGGAGGTGTCTTATTAAAAGGGGAAGAAATCCTATAAAAGGGAGGAGTCTCGATAGAAATGTACCAAGAAGTATCTTTGAAAGAAAATCTTGAATTGTCAAATATAAAATATAATGCTTCAAGAAATTTTGAGAAAATCAGTAGATGGGAGAAAACAAAGCATTTGTTTTTTTATGATTTTTAAGTAAAACCTTGTTGATTATTCGAAATTATTAAGAAATATTCGGTAATTTCGCAAATGCCCAAAAAAGAAACGAAGCGTCGAAATGCATAACATGTGGTATTTTACACATAACACAACAAAGCTGAGCGCATGTCTACACTGATGAGTTGTGAGTGGAATGTCGTGAGTTGTAAGCGAACGAGCTTTAATTATGTCTGCCTATTGTACACGCGCACATAGCGTTCGTGCCGAAAGCTCGTTATCTATCTCGACGCGACGCGGCCGCGGCGAGGCGCGGTAGCCTGCTCCTGTCGGTTAGACCACCCAACATACGCTCAGGCGGCTGAGCTACTCGCGTCGCGAGCAACGAGATGGCTGTTCGCACGTCGAAAACAATGTACAACTCGGCCAACGCCAGTGCTACCATCGCCACAACCACTACCACTACCATCAGCTTTCCACCATCAGCCCGGACGACGAAAGCGGATAGATTTCTGGGTACCGTGTGCACGCGCGTCATTCGCACAATGCCCCATTGTGTTGTGCCCGGGCGTTCCGTGCAAAAGTGGCCATTGTCTTCCCGCTGCAAATCGCTGAGCCACTGCCGCCATCTGCGTGGAGCGAGTTTGTTCCTGCTTCCTCTACACCTAACCAACTCCCCCAGCCCTAGCAGCATGTAAAGGGGAATGCTGCACGTCGTCCACACACGGTCAGCATCCTTTTAAGTGCCCATCTTGTACATACAGTACATGTAGGCAACCAAATCGACATTGTCTAAGCGGCGCAGAGGGTATAATCTACAATCGCTTTTTTTCTCCTGCCTTCTGCTACTGCTTGAATGCATTGAACTTCTTTACGTTCTTTACGTCATCAGACGCCTCTCATTTCGTCGTAAAGCCATTTAGGAAGCGAGTGGAAGTTGTGAGCCCCTTTCGTCGGTTCACATATATTTTTTTCAAGTGGAGTATTACCATTAGGTGGATAAATCTGCGCGTAATCTGTATGGCATGTTGCCTGCCGTTTCGTTTCGCCCACTTTGGGGAGTTGCGGAATATTGCACTCGAGGGAGTGCTGCTCGGATTGATATTTTTTGAGTGGTGTTTGCGCATGAATAACAATTGATAATCGTCATTAACGTCGAGTGCGAGGAAAGGGGTGGAGGCTTTAAATGTTAAAATTTTTAAAACAAAGCTACTTTTAAATTTAACAGAGGAGAGAGAGAGAGATTGAGTACTTAAAAGGTTTCCCAATGATTTTGAGATTAATGGAAGGAAAATCCATTGCAGTATATATTTCTTCATATAAATATAACATATTCGACAATTAAATCTTGTACTGCAAGTACGCAGCCTACATACTTTGCAAAGATTTTCACAATTTAATTCGTTCGTTCGGTAAGCGGCAATAGTTTTGAGATTAATTGATTGAACTGCTTGTTTCGCCGTATTATCGCAACTCCGTTTGTATAACCGAGAATTACCTCGTCAATTGGAGTTATTGTAAATATAAGTTGATTTTTACATCATTTTGTACACTTATTTCTGGAGAACCACAACGTAAGCTAAGTATGTCCAAACCAGTGACTACGAAGTTACAACACATTGCATCCGGACTCCGATCTTTAACAAATATTTGAAACTGTTCTCCACGCTTGTCTAAAATCTTCATCGCTGGTAAATTAATAAAATATCAAAATCGGACTTAATAGTAAATACAAGTATTAATTTTATACGACATTTGTGAAGTGTATACAATACTTTATATTTTTGCCTTGTCCAGATATTATTGAAAGAAATACACGACGAAAAATTCAATAAGAGATACTTATTGAATTCCACATCAAATTCACTTGTTCCCGTTTCCTCTCCCCTACACCCCATGTTCGCTCTTTTGTTGCATTTATCAAAGTCTTTGTTTCGATGATGTTATGAATGGCTGAATTACACGCATCGAATACGAATTGAATTCGCCAACAATGGTGAATTGAAGTGAGGTAGAAAGGAAAAAAGATGCCCGCTTCGCAACGCTCAGCAACAGCAGGAGTAACAGCAGCCATAGCAGTAGCAGTAGCAGTAGCAGTACATCACATATCGAACAGTCTCAGAAAATAACAAACGGCAATATGGGAAACAGCAACAGCTTCGCAAGCATATCCACCCACACAGAATGTCCCAGCCGTCCCGTCGCGTCGCCTCGTCGTCTTTCAGCGTTTGCTTCCGTCGTGCAATATTTTTCGTCCAATCAAGCGTCCTCTCTCTTGGCACAACAACGCCGCATACAATATTTCGTGTCAACAATTTGCTATTCTTCGAACGCATCCCGAAAAACCCAACGGCGCCGTAGCTGGATGTCGTCAAGAGGGCGCAAATGTAATTTTATGGCTTTCAACATTATACAACGGACTTTTTTGCTGTTTTGTGAGCAAAAAAGGCTTGCGCTTTTTTGGTGCGTCGTCGTCGCGTCGATGTCGATATTTTATTTTATTACGCGTATTTGAAATCAATTTTCATCAGTGATTTCGTATACGGCAGAGAAAATTCAATTTGCATTTTAAATTATCTAGTTTTTATCTGGGTTTCAGAGTTGATTCATTATGGTGATTAATTCAAGCAATCACTTTAGCTTGAATGTTTTGTAAAGATTTATTGATGTAAAAAATCAGGATTGGGAATTCACAATTTTATGGAAGGAGGAGAAGTTTCAGTATATCAGTTTAGAGGATTGGATATAAGGAAAAAAGGTGGAGTTTTGAAAGCAAATAGGACAGTTTGTAAGTGTATGGAAGGGAAGAAGCTTGGTTATGAGAGGAATAGCTTCGATAGGTAGAGAATGTACTTTGGTAGGTAAAGAAGTTGTTTCGCTAAAAAAGAGGAGGAGTTACCTATTGAAGCTCCTCCTCTTTTTTCGATTGAGTAAAGGAGAGTTTCGATAGGTAAAGAAGAGCTTTAGAAAGAATCGTAAGGAAAATAGGGCTGGTAAATATTATTGTATCAATCTGCTATCTTTATCTGCTATACAGATAGGAGTAGTATAGTGAAAAAGGAGGAGTTTAGTGAAAAGGGGAGGAGTCCAGTGAAAAAGGCAAGGAATCCAGTGAAAAAGGGAAGGAGTCCAGTGAAAAGCGATGGAGTTGCGAATGGCCTAGGGACGTTTACAAAAATAAAGGATCGGAGAAGGAAGCCAATGTGTTTTTTTAAAGATTGAAAGAGTAAAACGAAATAAAACTAGAAGGATTAATAATTGAAAGGAAGAGGAGGAGCTTCGATGGTTACAGGAGATTCTCCGATAGATAGAGGAGGAGTTTCGATAAGGAAATGAAAAGGAGAAGTTTGTAATGAAGAAAAACTTAACATAACCTAAATTTCGAAACTTAACCAAACTTAATCACAGAAAAATAAAAACATTGACATCAAAAAATGGGAGAATCTCCTAAAAAATACGTGGTTTCAAAAAGAACGTGGCTTCGCAAAAAATAGAGGTGGGCCTTTGATGGTTACATGAGCTACTCCGATAAGTAGAGGAGGAGTTTCAATAAGCAAAGCCCAAGTTTGTAAACGAGAAAAATGTCTTTCCTATCTATTCGTGTACCAATAACATAACAACTAAGAGGAGTTTAGAAGAAGTGGAGAAGTCTAGAATTGACCACGGGGACACTTTGTAACACATAGGAGAAGTTTCGAAGGAAACTAATGGGATTTATAAGAAATAATAGTGTAAAACTGAATAAAACTATAAATAAACAAAAGGAAAAAATGCTGCGTCTCCATTTTCTAATAAAATAAAATTTTCTAATCAAAAGTAATATTTTCAATCACATTTCGTGTATTTCTTTCTTCAGTTTTCACATTTTGCAATTTTCAATTAACGAATCAATTGACAAAGTTAATCAATTAAACCACCAAAACGACTTGCCAACATTTACAATCTAAAAGTCTTTAATAAGAAAATAAAAATCACGGCGACATTTTTAAGATTTCTCCCCAACCGCAAAGAGATTAATGAATATCGCGATCTGAACAAACGGGCAAAGAGAAAATGTCACGCAAAAAGCGTCTCATCATAAATTTCCACTCGGTTTTTCTCTGCTTTTCGTCTTTCATTCTTCGCATCCGCGTTACGTGTGCGCAAAGACCGTGCCGAGATTTTCGCATCGCACGTACTTTGTGACGAATATTAGGTTGGAAATATGATGAAGGAGCCGGGCGTCGTGTTGGCATCGGCATGGGCATGGGGCAAAGCGGAAATAAGCCAAACAAAAAAGTCATTAAAGACGCACAAAAGCTCCGCGCTATACTCCGAGCGATGACGTAGTCAGGAAAACTACGAGTAACTATACGAAAGTGGTTGCTCTTCAGCGTTGTGGAAGGAGGAGAAAGAGGAGATGGAGGAGCCAAATGCAAACTCCATCAGCCTACTCAAACTCGGGGCTCAACCGACACGATCACGATATTGTCATCGGCACTCTCAACGCCAGATTGGATATTAATCTAGCCTGTCAATAGTGAGTTATTTAAGTTCTAGTAATGCAAGTAAAAACTTCTATTAAGGAAATGAAGAAGGCGAGGAGTCTCGAAAGGGGTAGAGGTATGATTAGTAAAAAAAGGGAGGAGTTTTGAATTGGTCAGAGGGTGTTTAGTAAAAGGGGGAGGAGTTCTCGAAAAAGTCAGAGGGCGTTTCTTAAAAAGGGAGGAGTCTCTTAAATGTCAGACGGCGTTTAGGAAAGGAGAAGGAGCTCTGAAAGTGTTGGAACACGATTAGTAAAGGAAGGAGATGATGTTTAGAGAAAGTGGGAGGAGCCTCGAATGGAGTATTGGCCATTTCATTATAACGGGAGGAACCTCGAATGGAACTGTGATATTTGGGAGGTTTTTCGAAGGAAACAAAAAATGTTACCCTGAAATGAAAGCGAAAATGAGGAATAGTGGGAGGAGTTTAAGAAAAGTTGAAAGGAATCTTAGATCGGCAAGGTGACGTTTGTGAATAAAGGGACGGGCTTGAGAGTACTAAGTAGCGTTTAGTAACAATGTGGCCGAGTTATGAATCAGCCAGGGGTCGTTTACTGAAAGTGGGAGGAGTCTTTAAAATGTAGCAAGATGACGTTTAGCAAATGGGGGAGCCCCGTAAGAGTTACAGAGTGTTTCACATAGAAAATTGACCAACTAATGTTAGTATAACATTTTCGAGTAGGAAGTGTCTGGAATAGAAAAGGAGGAATACAAAAGAAAGGAAGAACGTTGAAGGAGCCAAAAATGTTTAACAAACAATAAAATTGAAAAATGAAAGAAAACTAAATAAAAGTTAAATTAAATAATAATGCTTATCAGTATTATTAAAATATAGAAAAAAGGAGGAGCCTCGAGTACAGACGATGTTTGAAAAGAAAAAAGAAAGAAACTAACTAAACATTCCTCAGCTAATAACAACAACAAGGTAAACATTAAATTCAGGTCGAACAAACAAAGCCTCCTTGTGCTACTGCTCGTTGCATACACACAGTTTTCACTCTGGCTCGTGGAAACAGCATCGAGATTGCGGCCATTGTGTGCGCCTCCAACTACCATTTGCATCGCTTTATCAACCCCAAACCGGCACTGGTGGTGTGGGTACAATCATAGTGCCTCAAGGGGAGGAAGAGAGGAAAGTAGTAGTGAGCATATGCAGATCACGTTTGTTCTTTGCATTAAACGACAGTACAACGTGCCTCTGTTCGGGCGGGGTGAAAACGCTTGTTGTAACTGTTCTACACGAATTGAACAAGATATCACTAGATTTAGGTGAGTTTTATTTGCTGATAAATTGTGCCATCATCAGTTTTTGTTCTTTTTATTAGTTTTTGAATTAAAAGTAACAATAGAAAAAAAGAAAAAAGTGGAGCCTCGAAAAAAAAGGTGGAGCCTCGAAAAAATAGGTGGAGCCTCGAAAAAACAAGGTGGAGCTTCAAAAGAAGAGGTGGAGTTTCGATGTAGAGGAAAACGAGGATATTTGCAAGATGAAGGAAATGTCATCAAAACAAGGGAGAATCTCCTAAAAAATAGGTTGTTTCAAAAGGGCGTGACTTCGCATAAAAAGAAGCGGGGAAATTATGCGGGAAATTATGAAACTATAACAACTCAAATTTGATATAAACTAATACCCATTTTTATATCTGGCAACAATCCAATATCGCAGCGATGAAATAAACTGTCATCGCCGGTTTCGGAGAAAATTGGTCGAAATTTAACATCCCCGACCAGTTACTCGCTAATGGGGTTATCTTGTTACAGTATTTTTATTGCGCACATAATTTTCCGCATTTATCCGCACACAATTTTAATGAACCAATGACTGAACCCGTTCCCCCTCTCACACATACAAACGGAAAGCGTTTCAAATGCAACGATTCCTACCGATTATTTGTAACTATCCACATATATTTCTCCCCATATGAAATTATTATCACTCCGACGATAAAACTAGCCCATAAATGCAACTGTCGCTTCCAGTTCAAGTCCGCCGGTTGCTTTCAAAGGAACATTTCGTGCAAAATTGTGCCCTTTTCTTCTTTACTATTCCGCAGTAAATTTTATTAAATATTCGCAAATAGTAATAGTAATGGGGAAGTTGACATATTGATGGTTAAGGCTGCAGGTTAGATTTTATTACTTGTAAGTTAGTTATGATTGCGTTAAACATATTTCGAAAACTCCTCCCTTTCCTTCATACTTTCGAGACTCATTCCCACCTTCAAAACTCCACCCATTTTTCAAAACTCCTCCCCTTCCTGTCGAAGCTCCACCTTCTCGATTTAAATTTCCCTTGATATCTTGCGGAAGGAGAGGAAGGGGTGGAGTTTTAAAAGTAGGATCGTAGTATTATAAAAAGTGTCTAAAGCAAGAAGAAGAGCTTTGTGAAGAAAGGGCTAGTAGTTTTAAAACAATATATCTATCGGGTAGGAGGAGCCTCGATTGAAAGGGGAGGAGTCATGAAAAATGTGTGAAGTTATGAATCTCCTTCTCTTGTCTTTATACATCTAATTAATTTAAAAATGCAAAAAAAGAAAAAGATTGTGGCATTAAATTTCTTCGATTACGAAAACTTCTACAATCGCCGAATTGTCTCCGACGAAATTTGTCATTTGGCGTAAATGGCTATTGATTCAAACGTTTCTCAAAATTAATTGGACATTTCGAGACGTTTATTCCTCATCGTTAACTCGCCTTCAAATCCACTTCGAAAGCAAAGAATGCAGTCATTTATCCTCCTTTATCCGTCAACTAGTTTTTATATTAGAAGCGAGCAGCAAAGCGAACTTGCAAACAATTAATCACTGAAAATCGGAATCACTCTGTTCATCATTTTACTTCGCCCGAAACTCTCTAAACGCTTTTCTTTCAAAACTGACATAATTGTGCGTTTGGGATATTTCTCCTGCGTCGAATACGAAATGATCACGTTTGATATATTACCAGGACGTGGGGATAGTAAAATTCACAGAGTAAAGTTCATTCTTTTCCATTTTTCTGGGAGTCAAGTAAGTCTTTTAGAATGATGTAAAACATTTTTGATATAAGTACAAGTAAACTGATGTAATAAAACATAATCTGGAGGAAACACCTATTTTTTATGCTCATTCTTATTTTTTCATAAATTGTTTTGCTTAAATTTACTTATTTTTACTTATTTTTTCTTGACAATGAGCTTGACCATTTCATTTTTCTTTTTTTTCACCTCTTCTCAAATTAGATTTCCAAATTCTTTGGTTTGAAACTCCTCCCCTCCTTTAAGCAACTCCACCTATTTCCCTAGAAACTTCTAA
>WSZQ02057903.1:0-19130 GCA_019419845.2 Weissflogia rhopalogaster
CGTTCTAGCGCTATTAGGACCGGAGAAGGGGTTGATGATAGAATATCCGCAACCTCTGTCGATACAGTACAGTACGCCCTACATAATCTCAGAGTACATCCTCTCATGGCATGGCGAATTCTCTTCATATTAATTTTGCCTCGCGACCCATCCGCCCACACCGGCGCAGCATAGACCAGCTTTGAGAGCGCGACTGAAGACAGGATCCACCTTGCAGAATCGACCTCTGACCTCTGGGAACGCCTTTATTTACGATCATCCCTCCCTGAGAATCGTCTATCATCAAGCATCTATCTTTAAGATATGCTTGGATTACCGCCTTAAGATATGTTGGCAAATATAGGGCAAAAATCCTGTCAATTATTACTTTCCATAGGAGTGAAGTTTTATGCACTTTTCTCTGCGGGAGTAGGATCCAGACATCGCCTTCTCGGCTATTGTTTTCACACTAGCAATTACGTCCACTGTTGACTTACCGTTCCTAAAGCCAAACTGGTTCTTGCTTAGCCCCCCTGGGGCGCTCAAGGTCGCATGAGTCTCCCCACTATTATGCGCTTAAACAGCTTTCCTATACCATCCAGGAGGCATATCAGGCGGAACGACGAGAGGTTTTCATAAATCTTCCCCTCTTTTGGTATGAGAACCAAGTTAGCCATTTTCCGCATGCTGTAGTCTGCTGGAGTACGTTTGTGCCCACAATTAAAGAATATGGTGAATATCTTTATCGCAATGAATTGTTTTTATTTTCTGGCTGGGGACATTTCTATTAGAATCGCTCTAGAGCCTCTCTACATATTCAAACCCTGGAATAGGCCTCTACCTACTCTTATTGTTAGACCTTCAAACACCCGAGACCTATTTAACGTTCAGCGTTTCGTTCGCTTCAATCAAATTTTACAGCAGCGGCGAATCTCAATGAAAAGATATTTCTCGACGTTAGCATCGAGTAACTTCTTATTGGTGAGGTACCCTGTTCTTAATACTTCCCCTCTCTATGAAACCAGTCGTTGTTTCACAAAGTACTAATTGTGTCTTGGCATATCTTTCGAAAACCCGAAATTATCAATTAATTTCTAACGATATTTGTAAAGTGCTAAATTTGTCGAGAGCATTGTCATTAAACAAACTTAGACAAAATGTCTTAATCTGAGAAAAACATTGGCAAGTGAGTTTCGAAAGAATTTATGAAATCATCAGCAAAATATAACGATACAAGTGTGGAAACGACTACGTTGACGACGCTAATGTTAGAGTACTTTTTAATATGTTTCAGAAAACGTTTGTTCCGAAGTCTTCTTAAATTATAAATCATATAATAGAATGTCATGACGGCTGAAACAAAAGTACGTGCGTTAATGTGTTTCATTAGTAATTTGTTGAAACCAGCTAATTTGCTTAGTAGTAAACGCGAACCGTAGCCGGACCGGCCATCGTGGTTTAAATCAACATCGGGCACTTCTCCGTAGGCAGATCATCGCGTATTCACTTCAACGTCAGGCTAACCATCGTGAGGGCACTTCATCGTCAGCATTATAAAACATGAACGATTGCTTTAACCATAATAAAAGAAGATTCTTTTTGAATTTTTAAAATATCGAATGTAGTTTTTGAAATGCATGTAATTATATTTACCATATACATTATGGAAGCGATGAAATCAAGATGTTAAGAACACATTATAAATTACATTTTTATATCCAATTTGGTATGATTCCAAGTGGAATTTCAATCCAAATTCAATGGAAACACTTTTATACCAATTAGTGTTTATTTAAACTATTTCGGTGCGAGTTTTATTAATAATAATTAAAGCAACCGTTTATGTTTTATAATTCTGATGATGACATGCAATCCCGATGAAATTTTACAACGATGATGGTCTGCGCACGGAGATGTGCCCCACGTTGATATGAACGACGATGAACAGCCCTAGACCCAAACGCATGTATCCATCTGCTCCAGAGTACAAAGATGCGGCTTTTCAATGCATACATACGAACAAATATTTAAATTATCAGGATTCAGTGGAAAAATGTTGAAAATATATCAGTGCTACACTATTCCTTTTGGGCCATTTTACCTCTCAGCATTTTTATCGAAATACTGTTGTCTCTACTGATGCATTAATTGGTTCGATTGATAGTAGTATTCGTTAAAATAATGGTTGTCTAGCAAAGGCCTGCGGATAGCACATTTTTTATTGCATATATTTATTAACTCTTTAGATTAACAATTTAGGCAATTATGTAACATTTCGCAACTTTGCAAGATGCTTCTGAATTTATTAGTTTTCAAAGATTATAATACTATATTTTCTGTATTTAATGAAATATAATAAAGTGCAAAATCTATCATAAATTATGCCAGTATAGTAAAACTATTTAAAATATTACCTCGTAAATAGTTATATGAGCTTCATATAAATACCTTATAAAAACCGAAAATAAAACAGTATATGCAGATTAACGTGATTGCGTTATTTTATTTCTCACCTATTTTCGAGACAAGAATTTATTAATTATTCCATGAAAAAGTTTTATCTTTTTACGATGTGTTAACTGTATATGAATTTTAAACGATAATTGTGGCAATCTTTTTTTACAAGTTATAAAGCTTTTAGAGTTTTTAATCATTCTATCCGTTTTTAATTTCTTTAGTACAATAAAAACAAAATAAATTGTTACATAAAAGTCAATAAAATATACTTGAAATGATGCACAGTTCACAAGCACACAGTATAAGAATATAAATAGAAAAAGTATCATAATAGTGTATCAGTAAATATTTAATTCTTGTATAATTAAACTACTTTCTATTCATCGGCATCACTTTCTTTATTTTTTATTGTAAAAAATATTAAATTTTGGGAGTTAAGAAGTTAGCTATTTGCCTAACCCCTTAATAAAAAAATGGTAGACTGTTTAAAGTAGACTAAAATTGGCCAAAAAGTGGTATGACAGATGTGCGTGTTGATTCCCAAGTAGGAGCTTTTCACCACTCTCTTTTCGACATCGCCGTAGTGAACCTCCGAAGGAGGTTGGTCTGAAGGGCGGCAGAGCATGCATGTTATGTGCGACGCACATCCATATTTCGCCATGGCATGTACGTGCGGCACATTTGGTATTCGAAACGAAAAACCCCTTTCATTACACTTTCAGATATTCGGCCACAACTCGTCGTCATCGCTGGCAGTGGTGGTGGCGATGGCGTCAGGAGGCGGCAATGCTGCTCAGTACCCTAGCATGCGTGCACCTGATTTCGAAATTTTCCACTCGCGCGCCTGCATAACTGAATATCAAACCGCAGTACACGGTAAAAAACGGCGAAAGTAGTGCCAGCCGCTCTCCAACCCTCTTCGTCTCAATACGACATTGTCACAACGCCGCCGTCTGCCGCCTTCACCTTCACCTGGCTCTGTGACTGACTGCGTCCCGTTCTTTACAACTTTAACCAGCTCACGGCATGCAATTGAAGTCGTCGCACTTGTCGCGCCCGGCACTTCAATTGAAATTTTCGCCCAAACGTCGAGGGCTGCAAATTTATACGACTTGGGGACAATGTGCGCGTGCGAATTGCTTCGATTTTATCCGGGCTAGGATTTTAACAAATTTCGTTTTTCCCTTTCCACGCGCCAATCGTGTTTGAGTGTTTAGGAAGGCTAGTGGTACCCTGTAATAAAATGAAACGACTGCATTTTCTGTTTCCTGCCGATAGTTTCAATATTAGTTCAGCTCTTTGCAACAGCGTAGTTACAGACTGAGTGGATGTTTCGACAAGGATTAATTACAATTTAAATCCAGAAGAAGTAATTCACGTTTTTCAAATGTTCTAATTCGGAGTTTGATAAACCACGATATTAGATGTTGGTGAATGAAGTATGGCAAATGTATGTTTTACGTGTTTACGGCTAGCGTACCTTAGGTGTTTATTACAAATTATACAACGTACAGTTCGCTTTAGTAGCTGACGATTCTGCAAAGCGAAACGTACGTTGTACAAATTTTGTAATAAACATGTAATATATATTTGCCATACTTTATTCACCAACATCTTTTTTAGGTAAAACTTTTATGATTTTTCGATTATAATGTGAAGTAATACTCAAGTATAATGTACTAAAGCAAACTTTGAAACATTTTGATCATTAGCGTCAATTTACTTCTTGTTATAATATGGCAACAATTTTTGCCAAATATAGAAAACGCTTTTTAAATTACCGTAAAATGATTTTCATCAGCCCAACTGGGCAACTCGATGAGTAGCACTTCGGCCTACCACGCAGTCGAATAGAGTTCAAGTCCCCATGGTGGGCACCCATTATTCACAATTATTACTCACAAAAATTCACATTAATCCACACCTATAAAACCCTACAAAAACTCAACCGGTATTCAATTAACAAGCAATCGCAAATGTGCGCAACCCATAACACTCAACATACATGATACAAGAAACTACATTACAATCACAGTAATAACATATTCTATAACTACATAAAAAACAATAAAAATCTAAATTGAAGGACCAGTATGGTCGATGACCAGGTCTGTGGATCAAATACAATATGTTTCGTTTCATCAATTTTTTTATATACCTGGTGAGTTTTAGCTTGCAAATCATCATGTTTAAAATTGCACTATATACATCTTTAATTTGGTTTAACTGGGTGCAAAATAACTTCTTTTTGCATTTCTTTGCTGATGTGATGACTTTGAAATGAACATTTCCGGGGAGTATGTAATAGATTTGGTAATAATCTACTCCAGAGAACACCCTCTTTCTGATTATATCATTTTTAGCATTACTTCATCGGTATACGATATCTTTTTTGTAATTATTTGTAAAATTGTATAATAATTCATTGAAAAATTCAATTAAAATGGTCCTAAAACGACCAATTCATGATGAGACTATGAATAAATGTATTATCGATCTACTTCAGAAAAATCACTTTCGGATGATATCACTTTTACGAAAACATCATCGGTGCACTATTTTTTCGCCATAAATTGCAGATTTTTAAGTTAATTTTTAGAATTAATCAATTGAAACGGTCCTAAAGAGACAATTCCAGAGACTATATAATAAATTTGGTATCAACGTACTCCAGATGGCAACCTCTTTCTGATGATATCTTGCTCGTCATTCTGATAAATGGTATTTACTAACGATTAGTGCTCGAAAGGTATAGTCTTTTTGTACCTAACTTTACTTTAGTTTGACGATCACTACCGGACGGGTAGCCTTGTGCTGTTTTCTTCGGGTACAGTAGTACCCCTGGTTACGAACAAGGAAAGATATTATCATTCAGGACTGCATGCTGTCATCTACCCGCTGCCTGTAGGTAGAGACAAATAAAAGAGCCCTTGAAGGTGTCTGATGAACAACTAACTTTATTTCCATAACAATCTTACGATCTTACCACAAGAATAAATTTCTCCGCCTCTCGGTCTTAGGTGTGGGATATTTTACTGGGACCTCAACCTATCACACTAGAATATCGGCGCCCCTACCAGAAGATATTGCGCAACACTGGTACGATATACTACGTCAATTCCTAGGAATTGCAGATGTCGACAATTCGAGGTGGCACCATCACGTGGCCTTAATAAATACTTGATTCTGCAAAACAGCAGATGCACGGCATGACGCAATATTGTTCCCAACATGCAAAACATCATCAGGTGTCTGGAATAACGCAACAATCTTCATCCCATCACCCTTCATTCCATTTTGTGGCTCTGACCTTGACTGCAGATAGAGTTGCATATTATAATCCCCTATAATCTGTACCACAGCGTGGGCTCGGTGCTCGTTAGATTACTGGAGTTAAGCAACGTCGGACGTAGCTAGGCGTTGGATGGGTGTCCACTTGGTCTCCCCACTCAACAAGCGGCTGAGGAGCCGTCCGCGAACTCCTGATTTCACGGTAAAAACGCGAACGAAGGTTGGACGATTCGCTTGCAACGGTCCCATATGCGCAAAAAGTTCAGAACAAGTACGAGACCGGATTGGGCCGGGCGAAAATTACTAATCCCTTACACCACTATGTGGTAGAAAAAGGTTGTTGAATAAATAAATAAGCCAACATCCGCATTTTCGTGTTACCTGCCACCACTGCTTAATCCTGCCCCTGCTGATACTCTTTCACTCACCTTTGCAGTGACCCGTGTTTCCTCATATACTATGTGCACCCACTCTACTATTTTATCGCGTACACCTTGTTTCTTCAGATCGTTTGGTTTGTGACATGTTTGAGTAAACAACACTAACCGCGTGGCAATCTGTTTTTTTTTTAGTTAGTTTGCTGCCGTATGAACAGAAAGGCGTTTTATAGCGCGATTTTATTGATTTGGATTAACAAATGAACTTGATAAAATTTGATTAATGATGAGTTGTGGCTTTGAATAACAATCGTACATTTTTAATAATTATTGCAAGCATATTTCGATATCGAATTTGGTATGATAAGAGTCAGAAATTCAATTCAACTTCATTAAAAACAATAACTTTTTATGAACATCATTTTGAATATAAATTAATATAAACACTATATTTGCATTACCACGCTGAGAACGTGTAGGTTGAGTTATTTTTCATGACTCAGCGAACGCGCTACCATCATAGATTTGTGAATTCGATCTTCTCTCGCAGTCGACAATCGTTGATGCAACCCTCGAGTATTCTGTGAAATCAGCAATTTCGGGGGAATATTTCGTAATTAAACACGAATTGGTGGTAATTAGGTGGTTTCCAATCATGGAGGCAACAAGGGGTTTATGCTTAATATGAAAAAAAAACGAAACGAAATGCAACGTATCAAAAAATTATGTTTTTCATTTTGTAATTTGCGCTTTGTCAAACGCGTTTGATTTGCATCCATACATATGATTCGCTGTATTACATTTTCAAGGCTTTCTCGGTGTGACATGCTTTTTAAAGATTTAAAATAAGAATGAATAGCCAGTTTTTTCTTTTACTTACAATTAGATTTTAATGCACTCGCTATATAAATATTAAAATTTCGCAAATGATTCTGCGTTTTTGAGATTAGGATGTGGAAAGTCCAATATTTGTTCTTTTTGTGGAGGGTTATTAATGAACTATCAAAAACTTCCTGACGCATGGGCTGTTTCATAAAAATTCCATATTTTAGGGGATATATGGGATATTCTCTGTTGCAGCATATTGCTTTTGTTTCTCGTGAGTGCAATTTTTGAGATTTCGTGAAGAGTTATTAATGAAAAGTACCAAACAAAAGTGATTGAAAATGAATTTTATTTTTAAACTGTTTTGCAGAAGAACTAATGAGAGAAATGTACGTTTTTAATTTTCAAATACATAGCTTTGGTGAGCGTGCATATATTAATATAATAGCTTCGACTACTATGATCATTAGTAATATTCAGTCCTTTTTTTAATGCTATTAGCTTATAGAGACTTACATTATTGAAAGATAGAGAATTCATTTTGATCTACACCCACCAGGAATCGAAACTGGGACTTTATGATTAGTAGACATTACCATGTCTCTTGACCGGACTGATAAATCATTAATAACAAATCTACTACCAGGCTTATTAGAGTTTAATTAATTTATTAGAGTATTATTATTTATATAATTTCAGGTTTCTTTCGTTTATTATAGTTCCGTTATGGACAAGTTTCACTATATTAATAAACACGTAATGGCATTTTTCTCCTAAAAATTTACTGAAGAATAAATGAAGTATCTTGTTAGTTGACAATTCTTCGTTTTCTATTCCCAGTAAGTAAGTCTTTATTTTCGACGTCAGCGCAACTTCAATCTTCGTCAGTAAAAGCAAGCGTGTCATTCAACAATTGTTTCGTTTAGAACATAGGCTGCATGTTCCCTGGAATGTTCCAGGAAAATCTTATTTGTTGATTACTTTACGTACGAATATGATCTTCTTTGCCCTAATGTGATATAATAGTTTAGACAATTAAATTTTAAATTGTGATAATATATTTTACTCGAGTCGTATTCTGAATATTTAACTTTTTGAGTATTACACAATATTCAGTTAAAATTTTCTTGATTCTTGAAGCTTAAAAACTTGTCATTTAGTTTTAAAAAATAATTACAGTAAATTTCTCTAAAATTATGCTAGAGATATTATAAAGGTCTACATCAGAGATGAGCATGTTTGTGCAGTTCGTGGTGGAGCATTCTAAGCTCAGTGGGATTGAGCAGCTTCAAGTTACCCGTAAAAATTCTCTTCACAAAAGGACGAGTATAGGTTCACACGTATCGCAATGGCGATTAGAACGCGTGTTCCAAATAATAAGCGATATCCGTACAGTCAAAAACTGGTTCAAGACGATCTCACTGGTTCAGTCGCCAGCCCTGATCCTAAGTGTGCAGCGCAGGTTCAAGATCAAAGAAGCGCGACAATTTCAACAACAATCATGTTCGCTGCAATATGAATACATAATTGAATTTGTTCTTAAAGATAGATTTAATGTAAAATAAAAGACGTGTGTGCTTTTCGCCACCCAACGTCGCCAAAAATTCTTAACACTCCCAGCTCGCATTCAGCAGCATACTCCCCAAAGCAAGTAGAAGAAGAAAGTAGAAGAATTGATACTAGTATTGTATGAGTATGCCCCAAAATAATTGCGACCGGTTTGTTCATTAGCTGGAACAAGAAAAAAAAACGCAAAATGTGCTACATAGAAATCAAAATCACTAGGAAACGTTCGAGCACGTTTCTGGAAACAACCATGCAAGGTTATAAAATTATTAGAATAATTATATTATCAGGAATATGAAAAATATTTTTAAGATGGCCAAATATTCAAGTAGCATATAGAACTATCCTCGGAAGTAGTAAGTAGTGGCGAGTAAATTCGGCAGGCAATGGGGCCGGCGCCGACGAAGCAAGTTTGAGCCACTTTTTTATGTGTCGCCAAATTATTTGTGTTTTATCTACACCATATATGTTTGCTAAAGTTTTGTGAGCCCCGAATCCTCAAGTGCAGCAATAAATACATGTCATAGCACAGTCTGTTTCCGGTGGTTCCGGGGTAGTTTATAAGTGGTTGGCACGACGCGTAGTCGCGACTTAAGTTAAGTCTTAAGTTAGTTAATAATAATTTTAGTGAATATCGCCTCCTGTGTTCGCCGGTGCGGTGAGGCCTTATTTGAGGAGTATCAATATTAGAGCAGTCATACTTTACATGGAGGAGGTGTTATCGGTATGGTATCGGTAGGTGATTTATTCCAGCAACACGCAAAGTATGGCACTACTGGAATTTTAAAACGAATTTACGACTGTATTCGAATAAATCGATCTTGTTCGAATATTGAGAAGCTAAGCTCAAAAATCTCTGCGTGCATGCGAAACTTGGCACCATTTTACCACTAGCGATTTGTTTCTTTTCACCAAGTTTTTATGTTTTTATATGTTAAACATGAGTTTTAAGTATGTTCTTTGGCATTGCTATTAAAACTATCATAAGGGCTGGTTAGATTTTTCAAAGTGTTTAACACTCATTCTAACAAATCTTCCTAAACTCATTCTCGGGTGAATTAGTTATTGTGGGGAGGTATCAACCAAATTAGACTGAGAGGATGCTTTGATCAGACAACATCCACTGCTTTTTTTAATGTTTTATTAAATTTTCTAGTCACAATAATTGTGCGAATGTTATTAAATGTATGAGAAGCAGCCTCGATAGTTTGAGAAGTGCGTAAGTTCATATTTATATGAAGGCTCGAAGAATATATGAGTCTAGGTGGAGTAAAACTAGAAAACGTTGATTTAAATTATTTTTAGGTCAAGTTTGATATTCAATTTTCTTATTCACTGAACAATTCATTTACCAATGAAATTATTCAGAATATTTTGGAAACTGTTTCGAAAAGTAGTTCAGGCGACAGTCGCATGGATAGTGGTACAATTTTGTAGCCAAACCAACCCGTTAGGGTGGGAGTTCTAGATATTTGGCCCCAGAGGATGATATCGTTTTTCTACCGCAGGTGGCAAAAATAAAACTTTCAATTAGCTTAAAAGAATTATATGTAAATAAAGTCAGTTACATTTATACTCCCGAAACATTTACAAGGGGAGGGTCGGGGTACAACCTCGTCGATTTGAATGAAATATTGATTTATAACATATATTTTTATTTTGAGTTTACCGAGCGTAGATTACTATGATAATTCGCTCTAATCAATTATTTTTCAATGTAATTAATCATATTAGCCGTATTAGAAGAAGAATTTGTTATACTATAAATCCCCACCGAGAATCAAATCTTGCGCACAACAGTCATGGGAAACAACACTGCCCCACTAGGCATATTCGTAAACCAATCCATATTCGTCTGAAGTGGGAAATCATTCAATTTGGAACATATATGGATGCAACACGGAAAATATATGGGTAAATTCAGTTTATAACAAATATAAAAAGAATTGTGTTAAATAATTTATATAATATATGTTAAATAATATTATTTTTTATAAATATAAATCATAAAAAAATAAAATTCATTTCAAATTAACCGAACGAGAACCGAACCTTGGACCTTCCGTATGGAAACTATTAACTATTACTGCACGTCTATTAAATTTCATTCAAATAGGCGTGGTCGCATTCAGACCATCCCTTTGTTAGCGCTATTTCTCAAACATCTTACTATTAGCAACGGATGGATATGTTGCGATCACTATACGCACGAAGAACGAACAAACATCAACATCCACCGAAATTCATAAACATAAACATCCCAGACTGCGATATCGTCACCGCGTGATCGTGACTCCTCTTCATCTTTGATGCCCTTTTGGGTATACAGTCGACTAATTCCCCACGATCGGCAGTCAGTCCGAGAGTCCGACATCAGCAGCCGTCATCAGTCATTCCGAGAGTCCAATATCAGCAGCGAGGTCATCTTCACCTGCGAGTCCTTCATTCAACCACGATCGGCTCCGACGATCAGCGCCAGCCGACCGCCACCGCCTGAATTTCAACGTTATCTCTTCTATTATGGCAAACAAACAACCCCACAGATAGTCTAGGAATCCGGGCGAAAATAAAAAATCAGCATTGACTCCCGGTGTGTTGTTGTTATTTGCAACAAATAAATCTCTGAATATGTGATTAATAACTTTATTTTAAGTGGATAAGTTGACTATCTATTTATTGTATTAATAATTGATTAAAATTTATGTAAAATAAGAATAAAATATTGACCAAAGTATGAAATGTTTCAGAAAGTACATATTATCAAAATGTACATTTTAGTAAATTGAAGTCAACTCAATCACAGCTGAATTCAATTTCTGAAAGCGCACGTGCGTCCTTTGGGTGAAAATCCCAGTAAATATTGACCCTCCATCGCATTAAGGCCCAATCGATTGTGTCTAATAAGTTAGTGGATATATTAGATAACAAATACAGGCTGTTATAAAAATACTTTCTAAACATTCGCAAAATTGAATTTGGAAGTGTTTGCCTCGTATTTTCCACCTGTACTAAGTGGAAATTGTCAAAACCTGCGTAAAACATTACGTAGAAATGAAATCGACACCTTATTGTGCTTCTGTTGAAACTGTTCGGCACATTTTTACGATTCTCCACGCGCTGTGAGCACGCAGTAGTGAGAAAAGCTGGAAAAACGGGAACGATAAGGAAAAATCCAAGCCGGCGTTTTTCACACACTGCACTCGGCACGCGAGTGTGACGTGACCGGGGAAGTTAAGTGAAAACTAATGAAGGCGGCCAATACGAAGTCACGCCGCCCTCCCAGCCGTCTTCCAGCCTTCCTTATTACATCAACGTCCATCTCGGCGGTGAAGGCGGCAATGGAAGGCGGTGGTTGACGGCGGTCGCTTATCACGACCGGAGACAAAATGACGATACCTTCGACGACGTCGTGTCGTAAAGCATAACAACTCCAGCGGGCGCGTCGAACGTGCCTGCCGGAGTTTATGCGTTGCCGCCGCCTGCTGTGCGCCCGCTTACTTTATGTCCGCCTCGTTTATGTTGCAGTTCCGCCGGATATCGACGACGAGGCGACCAGCACGGACATGACGATCCAGGAAGGCGACAACGTCACGCTGATCTGTCGCGCCACCGGTCACCCACTGCCGCGCATACTGTGGCGGCGCGAGGACTCCGGACGCATCGTGGCCACCGGAGGCGGCAGCGATGTCGGCAAGTTCATATGATACCTAATAAACTGCGCCATTTCGCGCGAATAAATGGCTGAACGTGTAGCCAACCAGCGTAATTAATCCTTTTGTTTTCCATTCTTTCCTGTGCACCTTATAAAATTCGATAATGCTTTTCTCTCCAACATTTATTTGCTGCAAGTAAGATTTCTCTGATTGCTTCAGTTATTTCTATTTTTAGAATCATAAATTATCCTAATCTTAAGTAAAACTAAACTTTACAAACATAAAATATACGTAATTTTCTTTGTATATTTCCCATTAATTTTATTTTGAATATTTGTATGTATAAAGTTTAAATTAATCTGAAAACCAACAAAAGCATAATCATAGCTTAATTTAAAATTCCTGCAAAACTGAAACACGCAAAAAATAGTTTTATGCTCCCCAAGCGAGAGATTAACATAATACAACTCGTTGCATCTCAATTCGCGCAGCAACCGTGATGAAGCATCGTTCATTACACCGCTCACAAGTCGCGCGAGCAAGCACTAATTCCGCATGTCGTGCTTTTGGCCGGAAACACGGAAAAAACATAGCAGGCACATTCGTGCCGATGTCCGGACTTGTCATTTGTAGATTACCGCTTGTAGCGCGACACAACGGCCGGCATTTGTATGTCGCTCTCGTTTTCACATTTCCCGTCGGCGCACGGATATGCAAATGCAAATCGCTATTTCATTGTTGTAACGGTGGTGGATGTGTGTGTGCTTCCTTTTTTTGGTTGGAATGGGTGGACGGCATCATCGTACACTTCTTCGCGGTGCAGTGGCGGCGGATACGTTCAGTGGACCGCAGCTTCAGCTCGTGCGCGCCGACCGCCGCCAGATGGGCGCCTACTTGTGCATAGCCAGCAACGATGTGCCACCGGCGGTGAGCAAACGCATCACGCTCAGCATCAATTGTAAGTTTTTTTTTTATAAATTTACACATCTACATATTTAGTCATCTACATCTACATATGAAAGTGGGATCATAATGAAATATAAACTCTGGCATAACTTTATATTTTCCACACATGTACAGTTATATACATAAAAGCACAATGAGTATTCATAGTTATTTCCTAGAAACTTCTAGAACTCAATATAAGATTTTGAGTTATGCTGTATTTTAAAGACATTTAGTACATAAGTACAACATTTGCCCAGTGGATTTTCGTGTAAAAAAGCGGTTCAGCAAGCGTGTCAGTTTTACAACATTTTCGATTCTGGTTTTATTGCGACGTAATTATGATATAATTGTGAGATTAACATAGTTAGATTAAGCAACTTTTCTTCCATAAGAAGTATAACAATATGGCGACATAAATAAATGCCCGGTATTTTCTAATGCGTAGGACGTATTTAATAAGGTAGAATATTCCTATTAGCAACATTAGAAAAAATGTCCATGGTGCGTCTATTAGAATGTGTCAGTGCTTACAAACTCCAAATGTCCAAATTAGTAGGACGTAATGAACATAGGTGTATATGAGCGAATAAGCAACTTTTGTCACTTTTCTATAGTGGGTCATGTCGTATATCAATTAGTATATCAATTTCGGATTAATATCATTAGATTAAACAACTCTTCTTCTATAATTTTTGAAAATACATAAATGTGCTCGCATATACAAATGCCCGAAATTTTCAAATTTGTAGGGCGTAATTTACATGGCAGTTTATGAGATTATTTGCAATTCTACACAATTTTCGTTAGTGGGTTATCTTGTGACGTAATTGGGATATCAATCTGGGAATAACGTTACTATATTAAACAAATCTCCTATATTCTTCCAATTCTCAAATTTATTCGAGGTTTAAACTTTACTTTTTTAAGGACAAGCATGTCTAGAAAATGTTATGAAAATACTACAAATACCTAATTTTTGCCGTTATATTATAATATCTAGGCCACTGTAAGTAACTCAGCGTTTCTCAAAGTTTATGTCGCGAACCGGTGGTCCGCCAATGGTCCAACCCAATACCTAGAATTTCCCGAAATTACCGAGCACATAATGCCGAAAATGTATACTTTCGAAATATATGAATTTCTAGGAGGGCAATTCAGAAAAAAAATGAGTACAACATTCTTTAAATGTGTACAATTTGTCACCTTAGTATTTGTACTCTTTCACACAGCTACTATATCAAAGTGTACATTAGTTATATGATTTTTTGCTTTGTAAATAAATGTAAGTAACTGTAAATAACTTTATCATGTGGTGGATCGCGAAAGATTTTACAATCTCGTACCGGGCCGTAGCCAAAATAGTTTGAGAAACACTGTAGTATTAGATGCATGCAGGGAAATGACTATGAATACCAGAAATATACACTCACATCATTCACTCACACACATATTGTTCAGATTCATAATCAACTCTATATGTTCTCATTTAAATTCATATTTAAAAAAAAAAACAAACATCATTCACGATACAAATTTACACACATAGGCCTACTCACATTATACACACCTATTCAGAAAACCCTATTCACTCATATTGAGCAACTTGTGGCCCGCAAAGCATTCGAGAATGTGGTAAATCGATGTCGCCATATTCAGTCCGGCAGAAAATGTGATAATTTTGACTTGCCCGTTCCCGGTGGGGATGCATATTAAAATGAATTCTTCTTCTTCAATTGTGTTAGCCTCTAATATGACTAATTGCATTGAAAAAAAAATGAGTAGAGCTAATGACCATAGCAGTCGATGCTCGGTAAAATATAAAAAAAAAACTTGCCCGTTTATAAAAAGGATTGTTGACCACTGCTCTAGTGAAATACATTACACTCAGCTGCAATATTTGCCACCCCATCATTTTCATCTAAGACTTTCATAATTCGTACAGGAATGAATATATAGCTTTGATGTGTCATACGTCTATCCATTTAGTTTAGCTCACTTGATTCACATATGTATAAATATATTGTGTACATCAAATTGGTACACACATTTGATTTACAGAAATAAATATATTAAACACACTATACATACACAAGGAAATCATTGGAGAAGCACATATGCTTCTACGAGGATAATCCAATTAATATAATTCATGATTTAATATCTTTAATTACCTCAAAAACATCATCTATCTAATAAATGTTCTCACTTGGATTTATAAATGAACACAAACATCATACATCATACAAATCTACACATATCAGACGCTACACAACATACACATCTCTACACTTAGGCACATTCACACAGCCCACACAAATCTATGCATATACATTATATATTCACGTTATACATACTGAATTATATTACGTTAATTTGCAACCCATCTTGTCCATCTAAAAATCTTGCATAATTCGTACATAAATAGATAGATACCTTTGATGTGTCTTACATCTATTCACTTAGCTTAGATAAATCATATTATATGACCAAATATATTATTTACATCATATTGATACTCATGCCAGATTTACTGCAATTAATGTATTATACAGAGTATAGAATGTATACAAGCAAATCGCAGAATTCTATACAAGTATTCGTCGCCTCTATATGCCAAGGGCAATTACAGTCAATCCAAATAACAATATAATCATAGTTGAGTAGAACAAGTTCAAATATTTCAAATCATATCTCAAAGGGGAGCCAGTAAATTCACCGCGGAACAATCACCGCTACTAAATCACCGCTACTAAATCACCGCTGGTAAATTCACCGCTACGAAAATTCACGGCGAGAAAACTTACCGCGGGGATTGGGTGGTGCCCGGGACATTGCGCCTATAGCGGATATTATTCCGAAAAAATAGTATTACGTGCATATATAGTTAATTTTAATGAAATTGATGTCTAAAACGAAGGTGTCCAAGTTAAGACAATCAGATTCATATCATATTATCGTATAATCGTAATGAAAATTAATCAGTTGTGAAATATGAGTATATATACAGAAAATTTTGGTGCCCGACTTTTTCAACTAACAATAAACGTTAAAAAGTTAATTGCTCAGCATTTCCTCTGCATATTCGTGTATCATGGGTTATCAAACTGTTGTTGATTGAACTTGTTTGCTAATTAATTGCGAGATATTCCTTAAAAATGATTGAAACTCATGCAGGGCAGAAGAAGTTGTTCATTTAGGGGCACTTCTTATTAAAGAGCGCGAAATTAAGGAGACACGGATGTCGGTGATTTTTCTTAGCGGTGAATTTACTCGCGGTGATTTAACGAGCGGTGATTTTTCTTAGTGGTGAATTTACCGCGGTGAATTTGCGACGGTGATCCATCTCAAAGATTAGCTATGGGTGCGGATCCATGATGGCGAACTTTTTCTGAAGAAAATGTGAAAATTTCTAATTTTTGTTCTTAGTAGTAGCTCGCGGGTCATCCATGCCAACAGGGGGGAGCCTCTTCCCGTAAATATTTTCATCATAATCTATATGCTTCTATAATCCACTGCCCAAAGGATCCAACCCACCACCAAGTAAGATTATCTCAGGCTGAAATTTTCGTAGGTTAGAAATACACGAGACATAGGTTTGCCATCACTGTACTAGAATCTAATGTACTAGGTCCTCCCGACAGAATGACCAAGGCATTGATAACACTCTGCGCTGAAAATGCAAAAGTTGTTGATTTATACCAATTCGAAGGTGTTATTTCTACATTCAATTAATGTAATTCAAGATTTACTATCATTAATTGCCTACTAATGATTATTTGTCATTTTGATGTACCATCATTCAAAATAAAAATATGGCGGTTGTTGTGCCTTCAAGTCTAGAAACAAAACAAGTTGAAATATCTGAACGCATTTCTCGCAGGCCCTCCACCAAATTGTAAATATTAGGTTCTAGATCATGAAGCTTAGGGTTATCCTAACGAAAGGAGAAGACAATACTGTTCACGATATTTTGTGAGGCTTTCTTTTTTTGTTGACTTTTGATTTTGTGTTGACTTTTCTTAAGGGCAGTTCCGTATTGTCATTCAAAATAACACTATACACAGTATATTATTATACATTTTACCACTGCATGGATCTACACACATAAATGCACACATTTTCACGAGAACAACCAAATTTCACGTATCTATCTATAAACTTAAATATGCAAATATAATAGTTATGTACATATGCAGACCCAATGTAGTTATATTTGAGAGGAAGTACTTAGTATGATTTTTTTCCTAACTCATTCACACAACTACTATCATACAGTCTTATTTGAACGACCCCAGACTAGCTAGTACTGACATATCAAAGAAGAACATGTAATCATTTAGCACAATTAATGAATCTACAAAGAAATTGAAATTGAAATTTTTAAAAGGGAAAGAGAAAATTTGAAGTTCCCGACCGGATTCGAACCGGCGACCTTTGGGAAATTGCCAAATTCAATATAACGTATATATTCCAATGTAATTAATTTTAATACATCTGTAGCTACGAAACCTCTAGGGAATTAATAAAAATGCACTCATTTGCAACTTCCGTTTTTCTTCCCAACTAAAACATGCAAAATACACAAATAAACCTATGAACGTATGAAATGAACTAGGAAATTAGTATGCTAATAGAGTAAATATACTCTTCTTAATTATTATTCGTGGTCCTTTTATTTTCCACCATATGAAAATATCAAAAATTAAAAGTTTTTTTCCGTGCGAACATATGACGGGATGTAAAAGAAAATGATGAAAACTCTCTGAAAAACTGAGTTTTGGCGTGGATAAATGCACAGGGTCGTACGTACTTGATGTTGATTGATTCTTCGGCCGTGACAACATTCACTTTTCCACCTCTTTATCCATTTTACTAGGGCTTTCGCACCGTTTTCCTGCGGAATAATATATCAAACAGCTGCAGCTATGCGTGATTCTTTCTGTCAGCTGGCTTTTTTTTCCTGCTAGTCAGGTGTTAATCAACACATCGCGTTATTTTCGACGTCATGCAGTATGTGAAAGAAGTGTGGTGTGTGTTTTTTGTGCATAGTCCCGCCGAGTATGCATGTGATGAAGCCTCTGGTGGGCGCCGCCGTCGGAAGCAACGCCAAGCTGAAATGCGATGTGGAGGCGTTTCCCACTGCGATCAATTACTGGATCAAGGATAACGACGCGAACGTGTTGAACAGGTAATGCCAGAAAATGACGCTTTTGTCCCAAAATACATTGGCATTGCTTTCGTTTAAGCGAGTTTTCTTTGTATGACGTTTTGTTTCTGATTAACTTCAAGCCCCAAACATACGATACAGGAGCGCCTCATGCCCGGTACGAATAAGGTAACAATGGTGCTAGTTATCCAGAATGTGGAGGCGGCGGATTACGGTACCTACAAGTGCTACTCGTCGAACGCATTGGGAAAAACGGACAGCGCCGTCAGATTGTTTGGTAAATTTTTCTCGCCATTAATACGAATTTTATGCCCATTAGGCCGTATATCGCATTACACGTATTTGCTCTATAGCATGTTATGTGTTTTTCGATCCCCAAAATGTGATAATTTTCCACGGCGTTTATTGTTTGGTTTGTTGGCGCAGAGGTGAAAATCCCAACGACTACTACAACTACAACGACCACCACGACGACGACAACACCTCGACCGACGACCACCACGAGCACAGGTAAACTGCTTCAGTTTAATGTTTTGATTTATTCTAGTAGTTGTAGAGGTTAGTAAGCTTAAATTGTGGTGACCCGCACCAAATACCATTAAATAAACTGCGTTTACGGCTTTTGTTATAACTACACAATGTCTGGCTGCATCTTTATCAACATGATTTTGAATTTGAAATGACTGAATGAAAATTGATTGCTTAATATTTTCTAATCATAAATTCCATTTACATTTAAATGTTTGAAACTACCTACATTAAGAGATACTTGCAAAAGTACTAGGATTGTGAGAAAAGAATAATTTACAATTAGGTGGCATTATATATTTTTATTAATTTAAAAATGGTTAATAATTTTACCATTAG
>WSZQ02058014.1:0-29080 GCA_019419845.2 Weissflogia rhopalogaster
GTCCTTCAGCCTGGATACATACATATGATTTTATTGTGTTTTTGTATATATTACATGTTATTGTGATTTTTGTTATTTGTTTTTGTGATGTTGTTGTTGTTATTTTGTTGATGTGATGTCTTGTTGGGTGTGAGTGAAGTGAATTTTTATGTTATCGGTGGATTCTTCTTGTGTGTTGTGGGTTGCGCATTGCGATTGCTGTGACTTTATCGGTGTGGATTTTTCGTCCGTTTATTTGTGTGATTTTTTCGTGTGAATTTTTAATGTGAATAAATTAAATGAGTGATTTTGAGTGTGAATTTATAGTAATAAATTCACAGTAGTAGGGTGCTCCCACCCCGGGGACTCGAACCCTGTCTTCCTACGTGGTAAGCAGATGCTTTACCACCTGGCTGCCCAGGTTCTTACATTTCAATGAAAATTGCATTTTGCGTTTTAAAACGAAAAAACAACATTGTATTTGGTCCGCAGACCTGGCCATCGACCTAACGGATCCTTCAGCCTGGATACATGTTTATTTATTTATTTTTATATACATGGTAATGATATGTTATTATTCTTGTGATTTTTGTGATTGTTGTATTGATGTGTTGAGTTGTGATCCTTGTTGATTGTTGAGTGCCTCTTGGCGTGGTTTTTGCTTGTTATGATTGTAGTGGGATGCGCGTACTGCGATTGATGTATTCTTGGTGTTTGAATTTTAATTGTTGTGATTTTTGTAGTGTGAATTTGAATGTGAGGATTAATTAATAAATTAATTCACACTTGTGGGTGCCCACCCCGGGGACTCGAACCTCGTCCGCCTGCACGGTAGACCGGAGCACTACCAACTGTGCTGCCCAGGTGGGCGTTTTAAAACGATTTTAAAATATTTGAAATAAGTTAAAATAGTAAATTTTTATTTTGCGATGTAGTCCTTTAGATTACTTTAGAAATTATTTGTTATTTTTTAGACACTGTAAAATTTGTTAAGCATTTCAAAGAAACGAAAAAGTTTATCATGTAATTATTTCGGCATATTTTGATTATCCGCAGATTTTCTGCGATTTATGTCAACGTGTCATGTAATTAACGCATATTGATTCCATGTTTATAGTAACATGTTTATATCACATTATTGTTTATATCAAATGTCTTGCATTTACAACTATAATGCAAGAATTTGGGTTTTCCTATGTAATTATGTTTTTCAAGCCAATTGAAAAATCGTATACCTTCTATGCAAATATTATTTGAAGTTACATTATAATTATTTTTGTAAAAGAAGATTTTCCTAAACTATTTTCTTTCAGCTCTCTTGAACATTTCATAGAAAGTCTAATGAACTTGCAACAGGCGGAAAATATTTGAATTATTTGCCATTAACAATTTTTCCGCTTTTGTGAATATTTCTATACATTTTTGTAAAAATAAAATATGGACTTTTTATCTTATAAGTATTTAGACATTTATAGCATATTTCGATAATTGCTGGGTTTTACCGTAATTTCAAAAATGTTGTTTTCCGATGCAATTATATTTTATCTTCTTTCAGAAAATTGATAGATAACCCAATATTTTTAACTTTAAACAATTATAAATGAGTTTCTTAGAAATTGAAATGTTTTTCAAACTTCCAAACGTTTTTAAAATAATTTTATCAACATTTTGTTGTAACTTTGTAGTTATATTGTAGTTACAAACAAAAGAAGGTTTTCTTAAGCATTTTTCTTCGGCCATAATGAACATTTTGTGGAATTCGAAAAGTTGAAATAGAAGTAAAACATTTGAAACAAATAAAACATTATGTACCTTAATTTTTCTAGAGGAATTTCCTATTAATATATTTTCCGATTTGGTGAACATTTCTATGAACTTATATAAAAAGAAAATATGGACTTAATGTAATTATATACACCTTTGCAGTATCTTTTTGATAATGGCTGGATTTTGCCTTACAAATACAATAATTTGGTTTTTCATATATTCATAATTATCTTCAATCTTCTTTCTGGAAATTGCTAGATATTTTTAACTTTAAACAATTATAAATTTGTTTCTATAAAAATGTAAATCTTTCACAAATTTTCAAACGTTTTTAAAGAGAATTTTATCAACATTTTGTTATAACTTTGTAGTTACATTTTAGTTTCAAAAAAGTAGATTTTCCTTAGCAATTTTCTTTTGTAATTCGGATAGGTGAATCAGGCGTAAAAAAAACAGTCTATACCTTACTTTTCCTTGTCATTTAAAAAAATTTTCGATCGCGTACATTTCTATAAACATTTGTAAAGACTTATTTATCTTGTAATTATATAGACATTTACAGTATTTTTTGATAATGGCTGGATATTACAGTGAAATACAACAATTTTATTTATTATTTAATATATTCAGTCCGCAGACCTGGCCATCGACCTTCACTCGTTCTTTTTATTGTGTTTTTGTATATATTACATGTTATCGTGATTTTTGTTGTTGGTTTTTGGGATGTTGTTGTTATTGTTGTGTTGTTGATGTGGTGTTTTATTGGGTGTGAGTGAAGTGAATTTTTATGTTGTCGGTGGATTCTTTTTCTGTGTTGTGGGTTGCTCATTGCGATTGTTGTAACTTTATCGGTGTGGATTTTTATTAATGTGAATTTTCCGTGTGAATTTTTGATGTGAATAAATTAAATGAGTGATTTTGAGTGTGAATTTATAATAATAAATTCACACTCGTGGGGTGCCCACCCCGGGGACTCGAACCCCGTCCTCCTACGTGGTAAGCAGATATACCACTAGGCTGCCCAGGTGGGCAACAATTTTATGTTTCACTACATAATTATCTTCAAAATTGAAAAATTAGCCTTTTCATAATGAGCCTATTTTATTATTATGTGCAATACTTTTGAAAAAAACCTGGTATTAATACTTTAATTTAATTGCAATTTTATTCTATTTCCTGGGACATTTCATTGTAATTTTCATTTGGGTTCTCGTGTTTCCTGGGAAATAATTTCACGAATTATTCAAATTACTGGTAAACTAGCGCATTGGACTAGTATTTCGAAAGTACCCTTTCGATCACGACTTCGAATTTTCTCTTTTCGCGTTAAATTTCAATTCCTATTAATTAATTCCTTTAAAAATATTTTGATATGTCAATGCTGGCTGGCGTCGTAAGACGTCGAAAAATTATAATAAGTTTAAAAACATTTAAAACAAGAGAGAACAATATGTATCTAAAATTTTCCATGGAAATATTATCTGGAATTTCTTAGAATTTATCAAATTTTTAGATAAGGTAAGCATTTCTATGCGCGTTTGTAATATTCAGACATCGAAATATAAATCCTATTTAGACATTTACAGTAGTTATGATAATGACTTGTTTTTACTGTAAAAATAGAACTTTTTGTGTATTACAAGATACCACTAAATATACCACTAGATAAGCCACTTTAAACAATTAAAAATATAAGACCTGTTTAAATAATAATAATAATAATGTATTCGGTCTATCGACCAACACTGGTCTTCATTTTTTTTATTGGCTTGTTATATATTACATATTATTGTGATTGTTATTGATTTTTGTGATGTGTTGTTGATGTGGTTTCTTGTTTGTGTGTAAGTGATGTGAAATTTATTTAAGTTGTCGCTGGATTCTTCTTGTGTGTGTTGTGGGCGCCTTGCGAATGTTGTGACTTAGGTGGCGATGTGTGGTGTAGATTTTTAATAATGTGAATTATTAATGTGAATTAAGTGGGTGAATTTAGTGTGAATTTTATAATAATAAATTCATACTTGTGGGATATCCACCGGGGACTCGAACCACGTCCGCCTGCGTGGTAATCCGAAGCAGCATAGTTGTTGCTGCCCAGGTGGGCGACCTATAGAATATTCCTCGTACACTTCTTTCTTTGGACTATATTTTGGTACAAACTTGTATTAGCACTTTCATTACAAGTTTCTTCTATTTTCTAGTACATTTCATAAGAATTTAAAAAATCAATCTTTCAAAAGATGTTTATTAAATTCAAACTATATATATGGGTATGAAACAATTGCAATTTTCAAGGAAGAAAATTGTAGAATCTATCAAATATTCTCCAAAGCATTCTCCAATCTTTAAAAAAAGTTTTCTTGTGAAATAATATCAGGAATTGGTCATAAATTGTAATGATTTTGTAGTTTACAAATTTTTAAAGTTGTTGCAAAAAAAAAAACGAAAATGTTTATCTTGCAATGTGATTTTTCCAGTTTAAAATTGTATCTATTTTTGATCAAATAATAAATGTGTCCAATATTTTTATGTTTAGAAAGGAAAGAAATATAGGAATTTAATCAAAATATTTTTTAGGTGTTATACTAGAATTATAGTATTATTATTGTTTGATCTCCGTTTGTTTGTAATCTGTCTCTATTTGTCATTTAGCAAGGTATATGTTCCTTATTTAACACATTATATTTAATCCATTGGCCTATAACAGCCTATAAAAACGACATGCATCGTGGCTGAAATTATGAAACAAACACGAGCAGTATCGCGAGTACTATACGAAATATACTCGAGTGAGACTCGTGGTGCTCTTATTACAATAAACACGAAAGAGATTGTATTGAATGCTCGTACAAGCGACGATTCTGCACGGACTATTAAAAAATTGGCAATTTGATATTTATAAAGAACTTCAGTGAATGTTCCAAAATGAGAGTTATGAAATGTTATAGCACATCCTGATACTGAAAGAAAATGATCTCGCAGAAAAGTCAAAATCGGATTGTTTGTTTCTATGTCATACGCCGCTTAAATTCGGTTCTCATACTTCGAAAAGTTAACTGATGTGATGGTTTTAAAATGTTCATACAAATTTAACATGTTTTAATTTTCAAACCTTTTTAGGGCAAATTTTGATAATATATAGATATAAGTATGTAAATATAAATTATTTATAACCAAATATAGTTTTCCTCGTATTTTGAAGTTTAGAAGCTATTCATATAAGTACACAAATTTGTTGTTCATTATATTTTCATTTTGTTTATGCAATTATGGAATTTATTGGCAATTTGAAAACTTGCCAATATATTAAACATTTTTAAAACTGTTGAAAAAGAAACAGGCATGCACATTTAGCTCTATAATTAGTTAACAATTTTTAACACAGAAATAATAATAAGTATGCATTAATTTGCATGTTAAATACTAAAAATTTGTTATTCTTCTATTTATCTATTAATATTTGTTGGATAGTCCAAATTATTCTAAAATTTAAAATATTTTGATAATGTGTATTTGCAACATTTCTACTTTGCAACAGAACAAAAATATGAGGTCGACTATTATCAATGTTAATTACTTTTTACCGATAACTTGTCTTTCCCATATACTAATGAATTATAGCTGTGAATGGTGGGAGGAGCGTTTGATGGTGGTCCCAGTAGAAATGGAATTTAAACGAACCGGTTTCACGATGCCGATCGCAGTCGCATCTCGTCAATGTTGTGGTCAACAACTTTTTCAAGTTTATTGATACGTTTGTCGTAGTTAACCGTAGTTGATCGTAACGATGGAGTGTGGTTGCACGCCGCCGAATTTAGGCGGTAATCTTGGTAACACTTGTGGTACCACTTTACTCTTCATGACCCTGCTTGACACGTTTATTACGAACAAGTGTGACATTTCCGAAATATGCCAGAGAGTGACCCCAAAAGTTACTCCAGATCTCGAATACGACTATGTGGTTATTGGTGGTGGAAGTGGTGGAGCCGTTGCAGCTGGGCGTCTGGTAGAAGAGAATCTTGGTAAGGTACTACTTATAGAAGCTGGTGGCGATGAGCCTCCAGGTACTCAGGTCCCGTCTATGATTCTTAATTATTTTGATCATCCCGATGTGGATTGGAGGTATAAAACTGAACCGGAGCCTGTTGCTTGTCAAGGTAAGACTTTTGTAAGTTTGAGTAGAGGATGGTTGTCATTATGAGTTTTGTCTGTAGGATATCCTGAGAAGCGTTGTGATTGGATTCGTGGCAAAGTCCTTGGTGGTTGTGGTGTACTTAATGGTATGATGTATATGAGAGGTGTCCCCAGGGATTTCGATAACTGGGAAGCTGCGGGTAATCCAGGTTGGAGTTACAAGGATGTCTTGCCAGCTTTCAAGGCCCAGGAGGATAATCAACAAATTGGTAGTTTGGTAGATGCAGAGTATCATGGTGAAGGTGGTCCTTTAACCGTTGCTCAATTCCCGGATCACCCACAGTATGCAGATGATATTCTAATTGCTGCTAAGGAAATTGGACAGCCTATTAGTAATGATCTGAATGGAAGGGACCTGACTGGGTTTACTATTGCTCAAACTAATAATAGGTATTATTGTAATATCAGTTGATAGATGTTTAGGGAATTATTATACTGTCTTTATAGAAATGGTACAAGATTGAGCGCAGCTAGAGCCTATCTCCGTCCCCACAGAGACAATCCAAATCTCCATGTGATGCTGCATACTCTCGCAACGAAAATCTCAGTTTCTAATGTGAATGGGCAAAAGAAAGCTACTGAAGTTCACTTTGAACATACTGATAAACCTTACAAAGTTCGCGTTCGCAAAGAAGTCATTGTGGCTGGTGGTGCTGTTAACACCCCTCAGATCCTTCTTCTTTCTGGTATTGGTCCCAAAGATGAACTTGATCGTTTGGGTATTCCTGTGGTCCATGAACTTCCGGGTGTTGGTAAAAATTTACAAAACCACGTCTCGTTCTTCTTAAATTTCAAATTGAACAAAGCGGAGAATACTAATGATCTTGACTGGGCCGAGGTCATGAACTATATTCTTAAGAAGCAAGGTCCAATGAGTTCTACCGGAATGTCTCAAGTAACAGCTAGGGCTAATTCAAAATATGCTGATCCAGCTGGTACCCACCCAGATATTCAGATGTTTTTCAATGGTTATCTAGCTAAATGTGCTACAACTGGAGAAGTAAAGGCCGCTAATGATCCGGAGCACCCTGATGCACCAAGGTATGTTGGAATAGTCCCTGTGAACCTTCATCCAAAGAGTCGGGGATATTTGACCCTCAAGTCCAAGAATCCTTACGACGCTCCTCTGATGTATGCTAACTATTTGACTGAGCCTGAAGATGTAAAGATTTTGGTTGAAGCTGTCCGTTTTGCCCTTGCTGTTTCAAAATCTAAGCATTTAGTAGATAAGTACGGAATCGAATTGGTCAAGGATGACTATGGTGACTGTAATAATCTTCCCTACGACTCTGACGACTTTTGGGCATGTGCCGTCAAACACTCCACAGGCCCTGAGAACCATCAGATTGGCACCTGCAAAATGGGTCCGGACTCGGACAAAAATGCCGTCGTCAATAATGTGCTCCAAATTAAAGGCATTCCCAACATGCGTGTGATGGATGCATCAGTCATCCCGAACCTACCCAGTGGCAATACAGCTGCTACCATCATGATGCTTGCCTATCGAGGCGTAGACTTTATTAAGAAATCCCAATCACCCGCGGCTCCGGATCTTGGCAATCGGGGACAATTTCCTACCTCGGGAATCCAGCAAGGCCAGGGGCAAATCCGACCAGTAACCGGAACCATCACCGGAAGACCCCAGCATGGGCCACACCAACACCAAGGATACTTGCCCCCACCCAATGGCGGACACCAACATCACAATCATAACTTTGATCATGACTGTGAGTTCCACCAGAGGCATCCTGAATTACCCGACCCATTCGAAAGGCGATTTACGAACGTTAAACAACGTTAACTTATTGTGATTATTAATTTATAACGTTGCTATTGTTTATTTTAGGTATTATATTGTTGACTCTAGAATATTCTGATGGAAATTATTAATAAATGAGCTTGTTCCTTAAGCACCTGATCCACACGATATATTACAGGCAGCCAACACCTTTCCCATACTTTTCTGCTTAAATTTCAAGCTGCACAAAGCGAAGAATACTAAATATCTTTACTGGGCCTGGCTCATGAACTATTTTCTTATAAAGCAAGGTCCAATGAGTTCTGCTTGAATGTACCATGTAACAGCAAGGGCTAAGGGAATGTATGCTGATCTTGCCGGTTCCCAGTAAGATATTCAGATGTTTTTCAATACTTACCTAGTTCTAACTGGACCAGTACCTGTGTGGAAAAGGTTGCCAATGATCCAGCTCTCCCTCATACACCAAGGCTTGTTGATATAGTCCTTCTAAAGATTCATTCAAAGACGATGTTTGACTCTCAAATCCAAGGAAACCCATTACATTCCTTTCAGGTATGCTAATTATTTGACCCAAGCTTAAGATGTTATGGTCTTGGTTGAAGGAGATCTTCTAGGTCAGAGTTCCCCAATTTGATTGATAAAGGGGGCATTTGGCCAAGGGATATCACAAATATCAATATCGACACATGTCCGGGCCAAATTTGGGCGGGGAGATTTTAGCCCTCGACTTGGTGTTAGATAAAGGGTCTCCCTAATCGCAAATTTAATTTTACACTCGTACTTGGGGAATCCCCCTTGGAGATGGGGCATAATACTTTTAGAAAGGCTATGGTGGGGCATGGCACAAAAAAGGTAGGTCCTCATGGGCAGCTCAAGAACGGAGTGTTTCACTAGAACAAATTTTGTCTAATTTGAGACCCCCCGAAAGAGGAATCCTCTTGGAATTGGCCCTACAGGAAATGGCCCTTTTTGCAACAAAGTGAACCCCCGCAAAAACGGGCAGGACTCATTTTGACTTCCCTTTATCGACCTAGTTCTGTACGGACTGGAGTAGTAGTATAATCGAACATAAACCTCGGTACTTTTAGAATTTCTCAGTATCCAAAAGTAGTTTAAATTCACTGCTAGAAAATTTCAACGGAAATTATTCAGAAATAAGTGTTTCCTAACCACGTTATCATTACACCATTCATAACAATTCATCCACGTAGACATATGGCATAACTAAAACTGCGTACGTACATATTTTGATGTTATTATTATTGTTTATTGCGATTTTTAATGCGCAAGTGGAATTTTTTGGCATATATTACCGCTATAAAAGAACATAAAACGGTAACACTCGTACTGTTGGTGACGTACTAAGTAAGCAAAGTAAGTACACGAACTTAAGAACTTGTAGAACGAACGATTTGAAAAGAGGAATGTCCGGAATTAATCAGTGTTCTAGTCCCTATATAGCTACTTCTGTTGCTGGGGTATGCGGAAGTTATATTTTTATGAGTTTACTAGACCAGTATATTAGGAATCATACGGATATATCTGGTCTTTGCGATCGTATCGTCCCTGTGAGTGTACCTGAGCATGAGTATGATTTTATTGTGGTTGGTGGCGGAAGTGGAGGAGCTACAGCTGCTGGAAGACTTGCAGCCCAACGAAGATGGCGAGTTTTGCTTGTTGAAGCAGGTAATGATGAGCCTGCAGGGACCCAAGTTCCATCAATGTACTCAATTTTCACAAAGGTGTCCGAATTGGGTTGGAACTATCGGAGTGAACCTCAAACTAGGTCATGTTTAAGTAAGGCAATATGAATAGTCATACTAAACTTAATTTGCGTACCAACTAGCAATTATTGCAAGTACAAGGTCTGACTGGTTAATAAAGTAGTTTTATGGAGGAAGGTTGTTCTTTCTGATCTACAACTTTAAGTAGATCTAAAGGAAGAGTTGGTTACTAGTGTCTGTTTCTTATTTCGGGAAAACTCTGAATATTTTTTGGTACTTCTAGATATGCCGGAGAGAAGATGCCCGATTATAAGAGCCAAAGTTCTCGGTGGTTGCAGTGTTGTAAATGGAATGATGTACATTCGAGGAATACCCCAAGATTTCCAACGTTGGGTTGAGGCTGGTAATACCGATTGGAGTTACGATCAAGTACTGCCTTACTTTCAAAGCCTTGAAGATAACCGCGAAGTTGGCTCCGTCGCAGATCCTGAATATCATTCAACAGATGGACCCTTGACAGTAAATAGATTTTCTAGTGCTCCAGACTTTGCTTACGATTTTCTGGCTGCAGCCGTTCAAAGAGGTTATAACATCACTCAGGATCTCAATGGCAGACAGATAAGTGGGTTTGCCATAGCTCAAACTACATCCAGGTCTGGTTATACTCTTCAAACGTGAGGTTGACTAATCTTAATTTCCGTAGGAATGGTACCAGATTAAGTTCCTCAAAGGCTTTTCTCTGGCCAGAAAGGGATAATCCTTTCTTGGACATCATGCTAAATACAACAGCAACTCAAATAGCATTTGATAAACAAAACAAGAAACGAGTAAAGGGAGTAAAGTTGACGTACAATTCCAAATCTTATTTTGTCAAAGCAAAGAAGGAAGTAATAATTTCTGGGGGTATCTACAACACTCCGCAACTTCTTCTTCTTTCGGGAATAGGTCCAGAGAAGCACCTTAAATCATTGGATATTCCTGTAAAGATTGATCTACCTGGAGTGGGTCAGAACTTTCAGAATCATATTTCATTTACAATGACTTACGCTCTGTCTAAAATTAACAATACTAATGATCTTACAACGGAGGCTCTAAATCAGTACCTTGCTGATCATAGTGGACCTATGAGTTCTACAGGGTTGTCCCAAGTAACAGCTCGGTTGAATTCGAAATATGCACAGGCAGATGGAACCTGGCCTGACTTGCAGTACTTCTTTAATGGTTTCGGGGCTAGTTGTGGAATTAACGGAACCTCTGATCCCCCTGCAGGATCAGAGTACAAAACCTTTGACATTGTTCCAGTTATTCTTCATCCTAAATCTCGAGGAGAGATTCTATTGAAGTCCCGGGATCCCTTCACACCTCCTTTGATATATCATAATGACTTTAGTCATCCGGATGATATGAAGACCCTTATTGCAGGGGTACGAATAGCTCAATCCTTAACATCCGCAGTTATTCTAACCAATAAATATGGCGTACAACTAGTCCCAGGCAATTACAGTATTTGTAACACTCTAGAAAAAGACAGTGATGCCTTCTGGACTTGTGCGATTCAACAAGATACATCTCCAGAGAATCATCAAGTAGGGACTTGTAAAATGGGGTCTGACAAAATGTCAGTTGTAAACCAACGTCTTATAGTTCATGGCACCACCAACCTACGTATAATGGACGCATCTGTCATCCCTCAAACCATTTCCGGCAACACTGCAGCCACCATAATGATGGTCTCTGAACGGGGTGTCAATTATATTACCAAGAAATACGCGGCGCACCCATAAAATATTACCTGAAACAAAAACATGTTATTAGTCCATCATTAATTTTGGACACACTGTACGTGTATGCATATAAAAATAGGTTAGCTCCCTAAGTGGTATCGATGTTGGCAGGTGTTTGCGGGTTCATGGAAGGCGCGGGCGCCGAGGATGGTTACGCCCCCCGTATGCATGGTAAATACGCGTGCGAGATGTAAAGATGTAAATGGAAATTCATTTTTCATGTTGCAATCTACCCGCAGCCGTCTATATGCGCCGCTGCCGGCATTTTTATGCCACACCGAAAATACTACGAAACAAATCCGACAGATGGCATTTTCGTAGACACGGTAAGAGAAGTGGTGGTTGCAACGGGGTAAAGGCTAATGGGAACGGGGATAATGCAGCAAAATGGGAGTGCAATTGTTGACGGATTGCAGTGTGGTAGCGGCGCTAATTGCACACGTCCCTGGCGCCTCCTCCAAAAGCTCGTCCATGCAGCAGTGCATTTGCGCGCCCAACAATTGTAAACAATGCAGTTAACTCTGCACTCGGTTACAACAAATAACGATCGTCAAACAGTCAAATAACGGCAAATAACTGCGCATGGAGCAGTAAACAGCAAACTTTGGTGGAACTTTGTAGAAATTCGAATATGCTGTAATGTTCCCCAAATAATACCAGTGCAAATACTTTTCATGTTTAACATTTCTTAATCCAAACAGACATTTGATTTGTTTTCAACTCAAATAAATATAGTAAAAATTAGTTAATATACACATTGATAATTAATTTAGTATGCGGTCGAATAATTTTTTTTTCCAATTTCAATTTTTGGTTTCTTCCACGTTTTCTTTCAATGTTCTTAGATTTTACATGTTTAATTATGGACGGGTCAACATTTTCGTTTGTTTCTTTTACAAGTAAATTCTAAATTTTTAGACAAACTTATATAGGAAATATGTTTATAGGTTCACAATTTCGTATTTGCAGCATAGAATTGTTTAATATAATTGAGATTGACTCATCAATATAACACCATATAACCATATAACATAGTCCAACATATTTATCAAATTTCGATACTTGTATTTGACGGTACAGTCTTATATCTACGTATTTTATAGAAAAAGAGTTACTTAATGTAATCACGTTAATCCCAAATTGATAGCATAATTATTTTATCATTTTTAAATCCCGGTACTTTCTTATATTTATATACCTCATTGAAAAAGAGTTAATTAATCGAAACATATTAATCCTAAATTGATATCACAATTACATCATAAATTCACACGCTATCAAATATTTTCAAAAGTTGTTAATTCGCTCATATTCCGCCAAGAATACGGGGTTCTACAAATTTACAAATTTCAGATATTTGTAAATACCCGCACATTGTTATATAGGCTCATCTAATAGAAGAAGAGGTAACTAGTTTAATGATATTAACCCTGCGTGTATATTATAATTACGTGGCAACTTAATCTCCTATCAAATGATGTTAACTTTGTTAACTACGTCACACACATTTGAAAATTTTACGCGTAGCAAAATAGTAGCTTTATGTAATAGAAGAATAATTCCACTGAGGTCCCAAATTTATAACTTAACGACGTAAATAAAAGCATTATCAAAAATTTTAAAAAGTATCTGATTTTCCCTTATATCCCTCTATGTGTATGCAGGCATATACAAAAAATAATAATGAAATTTTAGATTTACTTATCTTAATTTAACTTTAATTGAAGAACTGCACTAACTATACCTCAACTAAAATTATGATGAACTATTTGAATTTGAGGTCGAATAAACTCAACTTATTCACTATTTTTTCCAAGTCGCATTTTCCATTCTGTGCTTTCTCCTGATTTTTATTGTGGAAAACTTCAAGCGAAAAAGCAAGGGTAGGAAAATAAGAACGAAATACATCATAATAAATACGTTGGCGTGACGTTTAAAAAGCGCATAATGACCACTTGTCAATGCGAAGCGTGCTTAATCTATGTTCGCTCACCTGGCGTTCCGTTTTCCAACTTTTTCCACTCACACACGTCGGCCTATTTTCTTTCACTGGAATTGCCTACTCACATCGCGCACATACACATCCACATACCGGCACATATATGTGTATATATATAGCACGGAGAGTGTATATTCTACACATATAACCACTGTATTATCTTCGTGTTAACTACTCTATCCACCAGTCGGTGGCAGTTTAACTAGCTGCTGGAAATGCGTCCGCTACGTATGCTACTGCTATTGCGGGGGCGGCGCAAAAAGCGCAATGCGAAACGTGTTTGTGGTCTCAATAAGTCGTTAAAAAGCTGCTAATTAGTCATGCGACTTGGGTCTGGCACACGACATTTATTTTCTCACCGAATGCCCAGCGTCGGAAAAGTTTCCATTTGCGGCTGACAAAATGTGTTTATTTTAAGTTTCACTCTATATTAACTCAATTTTAACCTAGTTTAAGTTCGTCATTTCAACACTATATATGTTGGTTATATAGGATGCTTTGGTATTGTATAATCGATTGAAATTTAGATGTAACACATAAATTTCACTCGTTTTTCGATAAAATAAAATAGGTAAGCTAAATACAAAATTCCAGAGTCTCGAAGCACGTTTTAAGCAAAAATCTGCGTTCATGTGAATATATGATGTACAGTAATACCTCCCCCGTTTGCCACTAGCACAAGGGCTGGCACGTCCCCGGGGGTGGCCGTTTCTTAGCATGATAGTTGCCGCCCAACCGGAACGATGTGCATATCGCCGAAAACGATTCGCACACTGCACATGTATGGAATATCTACACATGGGCGGCGTATATATGCGGTATATATGCAGTTGGCTCGTAAATTTTGCAAATCCTCTCGAAACGTTGACTTGACCCGATTCTCGCTTGCCAAACCGCCGACCTCCCGCAGCGGTGGTGCTGGTGTAAATCATTTCCTTAACACCCCCTTTCTTTGTACCGAAAACAACCGCAACATCAAAGATCTTATTTTATAAAAAATATTTTAATTTATATCGACATAAATGTACCTTTATGTTCGCGATTATCGAGTGCTTGTCACGAAAAGGGTTCAACATTATTATTCATTAAAATACCACTGGAATCATTAACAAATATTACTTTGAATGTTGAGTGTAAACGTCACAATAACCGCACTATCATTGGATATTAAGAAAATATTCAATTGTTAATTGTTTCCACAATCAAGTTCCGATTAAGGCTGCTGGCTAAGCACCGTATGTGCCGAGGCTAGAAGCGGCGAGTAAGGTGTTGTTCTGACACGGCTTTCCAGAACGTGCCAGAGATTCTGTACCTTGGGTTGCAAGCGGCTGGACGTCACTCAGCAGCGGGAGACTTGATTCAGATGGTAAACGTGCTAAGAAGTAGATGAGGTTCGGGAAGACACCGATGACCCATATAATATAAGCGATGCTTAGTCGCAGTTAGCAGATGGCAGTCGACGACTTGTCGAGTTCACAAATGGTGAATATATTCGCTATAAGTTGATACGGAATCACATGGTCGCGATATATTTATGTGTGTCCAACTGCCCGGCTATCTGCATGAATCTTCTGCAAGTTACCACGCTACTAACAAACAAGCATCGAACTCCTTCTTTGTAAACATAATATGCCTGTTATCTATTGGTGAGTCTTTTTGTAATATTCACATGTAAACTTGTAGATGTAGCAGAATCTTGTCATCTGTTGGCGACTGTATACGAATTGAACAGCCCGTTGAAGGCCCTTATATACTGAATTTATACGAAATAATGCACAGTTATAATGCAATAATTATATAAGAAATACAACATAATTTTCCGACGGATGGCGACTGTACACGTACTGAACGTTTAGTCGGCGGAAGACCCAATATGGTGACATTTTTGCAAAATGTTTTGCAAAAGTTTAACGCATCATTCCCACAGGAAATGCATGATTATTCTGCATCTGGCTGGCCTCGGAATGCGGCTCGCATTGGCAGCGATACCATATCAAATATAGTAAATTTGGTTTTTCAAGTTCAAAATTGATAGATTTTTTCAAGACCAGTATTTTTGAGATCTATACCCTCCCGTTAATAAAGGCAAGCTACTTTTATAGTAATTTATAAAGTTACGCCATTGTAAGGAAAATATCAATTTATAGAACTAATTAAATTTTGTAATTTTGCCCATTTTGAAATTTCCCAATTTTACCATACTCGAGATTATTCCCCCGTCTCGCTGATGCCCAGCGCCAAACCGCGCCAGCAAACCCGGCGCCTCCACCATCGTGCTTTCGGCAGAGCGTAAACTAAATTCCGCTCTCTATTATTATGCTCCGTTTTGTCCATTTCTATGAGCAGTTTCCGTTTTAGTGCGCGACCGGCAGTTGAAATCTGGTCAAACTAATTATACGGGGGAGGCAGGCGCGGGCCGGTGGCGGTGGCGGCGGTGGCTGATGCGGTGGCGGTTACCTTTCAAATCCACCATGCGACGGGCGAAGCGAGCGCTCGCGCGCTTTAATGAGCACTGCTGCCCCCGGGAGACCTGACACTGACAACGTTTCGACCGCATGTTATTCAATGCCCTCCTCGCGTGTACCCGTACACCGCTGCCGCGTCGCCGCCAATCTCTGGCCGGTGGCGGCGGTGTACGCCTGGCCACAGCGTCCAAAACTGTACGCCATGTAAATGGCGTTTTGTTATGTTTGCTTGTAAACAACCGACGACGCTGGGCAGCGAATTAGCGGCCAGTTTCGACTTGAATTATTCGTTAATTTGTTAAAGACTAATTAAACTTTGATTTTCGATACTTTTATTTACTTCTTATAGAACGTAAATTGTGTTAATTGATGAACTATCATGTAAAAAACTTTAGCGCAAAATATTTGATCTGAAAAACATTTTAAATGAGCAGTATTTAGAATTGAAAATCTCGCATAATTAATTTATTTAAATAATCAGTTATATTTTTAAGAAAATTAATTAAATTTGTATTTAGGATTTAATGTAATAATATTCTTATTTTTATACTAGTAAAACACATTTGTCGTCGTGCTTTCTGCCGTTGGCAATTTTATTAAATCTGTCAAAAACTGACTGAACACGTTAGAATGGCGCTAAGTGCAGAGAACACAATTTGGTGGCGGTGGCAATGGCAGGTTGTATAGCACCAGAGAAACACATTTTGGACGGGGGTTTACCGCCCTTCAACCGTGAAAATTTAGATTATTTATCAAAATATACGATATACTTGAAAACAGAAAAGCAAATTAAAATGAGTCATATGTTTTTAATGCCTTGAAAATCTAAATAAAAATAACAGACGGATGTTCTTTTGCCCACACAAATAATGTAAAACTATGTATTATTGTTGTCGCGAAAGTAAAAGAACACATCTGTAATCACATATGATATAAAGATAAATCTAGAATACATATCTAAAATTACATTCACGTTAAAGTGGTATTTTAATATAACGAACAGAAGGTCTTTAGACCACCGCAGACGATAGGAAATATTAACTTTCCATGGGGTGACCAAAGCTGAGTAAACACTTCTAGGAAACGGGACGATAGCGAACAAGTCATCCACTACGATGACGAACTTCGAAGCCGCAGAGGCCAACGCATAGTGCGTGCACGCGAGTCTTACTCAGTAGCCCTGTGCTTAGGAAAACGCCCGGACACACCCAAACTCCAAGGGAGGGATTTCTAGTATATAAGACCACACCCGGGGAGTGCTAAAAAGAACACTGTCAGAGAACGGTCTCGAGAACTCTTTCCGAGGTCTTACTATACGCGTCGCGCTCTTTCTGTAATAAGTTAATAATGTAATAAATAAACCTTGTGAAATCTACAAATCTGAGTAGTTACTGAGTTAGTGGCCAGTCATCTAGGTTTCAACCAGCAGCAAACAACCAGCGTCCAGCAGCCCGGCAGCCATCATGTCAATCGGTGCAAGTTCCATACGTCCTCGTACGTCGTAGATCAAGTGGTAAGTCCAAATTCTTTTATTATCTCGGTTTAGTCACGGCAGCTTAAGCTAAGCGAGTGAACCCCAATATTATAAGTAAGTTACAAAGATGAACCTCAAAACCTCGATCCGTAACGTTGTATACAAAAATATAAAAATTTAATAGGTATAAATATACCTATATTAATATACGCTTTGCAGTGGCTTACCTAAATATGTTTCTCAAGATAAAACAAAACACACACGCACGCAAAAAAGAAAACGTTAAAATCAGAATGTTGATTTTTAAGGTATACGTCTTCGAAAATCGTAACACATTCGATTTGAAACAAGAAATTTAATAGGAACGTAAATTTGACGCAACACCCAAAAAATCACCCTCCAAAATTTGAACACATCATAAATCTCTGAGGGCCATCAACTCAAAGTTTTATAAATCATCAAATTTGTTGCAAACGCACCAAGCTCCACATTCCACCATTAATAAAAATAATAATGATGATGATGACGCCATCATAAAAAAGAGAGAGAGAGAGGCAAAATGGAAGTGTGGGGAGAGAGAGAGATAGGGATAGAGAAGGGAACAGTTCACAGGAAGCGTAAAAAGCTGTGCAACATTTCGAAAACAATGAATGCTAAACAGGGATTTTATGTCTTCATCGCATGTCTCGCCGACATATGTTCGGCGCGCTCGCCAACATACTAATAACCCCCATTAGTATGTACGTAAAATAAATAAAGCTCGGGGAAAAGTGTGCCGCGCACGACTATTTTAATTTTTACGCATCTCCCCCTCCCACAACACACACAGTTGAGCGCTAAAAAACTGTATAATGAGATTGTTCATGTTTGTTTCATGTGGCTTATATAATTAGGGGCTTGGTGTAATTAAGAGGATAATTATTCATGAATTTATTAGTGGGGTATGTTTGATTGTATAAACATTTCAGTTAACTTTAAAAACGAGGAAGATTTAGTTTTTGAGAAATTAAAAAACACAAATAGTATTATAAAATAGAGTAAAAGATTTAAAAGCAGAAAAATATAGAATAAAGTTAATAAAGTTAATATATCCTACGGGGGACCATGATGAGCTCCTCTTCTTTGAGAGGCCTATTTAGGCAACCATGTAAGATATCAAAGTAAACTTTCACATGTCACAATAGAAGAAAATTAGACAAGTACAATTTTTTATGTGCTCTTGCAAACTAGTTATTGTAATTTCAGTGCATTACGAATTTTGGCGACTTTTATATGAGAAACTAACAATCCGATTTTAACATTTCTTATTTTAACATGTGAGCATTTTATCAATTTGTGAGACAGGCTATTGCCTTTATTTTTATTCTTTTAATTTGATAGTTTTAATTTCAAATTTGTCCAGTCGCGAGTATCGCTAGCGTTGCAGGTGTGTAACATCTTTTGTATTGCCTTCGCCGATGTTCATCATATATCAAGCGATAAGTGCTCACGTGGATGTGCAACGTGCAAGCATGATAATGACACCATTTTGTTGTGTATCAAAATTTGCAGTTGTTATAACGACTTGGACAAGTAAAATGCCACGAATTAAATGTCAAATCTAAATGATGGCGTTATCTCCGTGGGACAACAACTATGTAATGACGATAGTTGTAATGCCGACGAAAAAATCGTAAAAATACACCAATAAATAAGTAGCAAGTGTTAAGCAAACATCATGTTAAACGTCGGTGGCTATATGGTAAGACACTGCAAATCATATGAATAAATAATATTTGTACTATTATATTTTTATATTTTATAGAACCATTGCAGGTACTTACCAATACTCAAATGTAAGTTAATGATGAAAATCCCTATATATCCCTATAGTTTTGCGCTAAAATGCACATCCGTCTATTGCAATTATTTCTTCAATTTTTCTATAAATAGTTTATATTCCTAAATGTTATGTGTTTATCATAGAGCTTTGAGGAAATTATGAGAAATGTCAGAAAAAAATGTAAACAAAAATAAGAAAAAAGTACTATATGAAAGAAAATGTAGTACACTCAATTTTAAATCCTTGAATCCACTGGATTGGAGGATGAACAACCACCCCCCAAAACGCAGCACTCGTAAATCAAACCAAAAGCGGTGTGTTTTTCTGCGTTACAGTTTATGATTTATGCGCGCACATGCTACCCTACGAACAAGTTCAAATTGCACACCGATCCTGTTCCACGAAGGTAGCCCAGATATCCAACAAAAAGTATATTTCATTATTTAAAATTATACATTCCTGGCATTTTAAATCATGCCTACCTGCAATCACTAACAAAACGGCAGCATTTTCTTTCTTGGAATAAGCTGAAACACATAATGTTTACTGAACGCATATAGATAACAGCGAAGATTATACTCACAATCAGCTATACGAAGAATAAAAGAGTGGATAACCACTTATTTTTGTGCCCCTTGGAATTGGACCCAAGGACCGATTTAGAAAGAAAAGAAGTGAGGAGAAGGAAAAACAAAAGGATTGCGGTAGGTGTATGGATATATTCAGCGAGATGAAGTCATCAGTACGCTGGTGAATGTTTCATGAAGAGGTTACTTTATGCGCGAGTGAACGAGCGCGTCGGTCTTGTAAATGTATATTACCTCCTTGATTATGTTTAGATTACGTGCGCGACGACACGAACGTGTGTGCCTGCGACGAGGGTGGCGGTGGTTGATGGCGGCGGCGATGGTTGTCGGGCGCATCTTCGTTGACGGTGGCGTTGGGGCGCAACTCGCTTGGGAGCGTTCAACGCACAGATCGGCGGATTAAATATGCATGAGTCCTCATTGCGTGATGTGTCGCATGCTGGTGCCTTTCGCCTATTGCCATTCAACGGAGGCGGCGGTCTTGGGACCAACCAAGACCATCGGAGGCGACTTTTGTGGTCCTGCGGGACGCTGCGCAAAACATATTCATATTCCTACACTTTCAATGCCGCATTGAATTTGAAATTATGTAACCTAACTTCAAATATATTAATATAACCCAATTCTACAAGGGATTATATCTTATATTTTTAGAATAGGTTAGGGTTAGTGATATTCCAGGCTGATATTATATTATATCTTACTTAAAGTAAGACTAATTCTTCACCTTGTCAGTTGTATAAGGTGTAACTTTTTTACAATGCTATTTTAGGAAGTGATATTTGAATATGCTATTACTATAATATATATTGAAAACAAGTTTATATTAAATAGTAATTTTTGAATCACTTTTTATTTTTTACAATTTTTTAACATCCAGGGCCCATAACCTATTATCAATGTATTCTCATTTTTGACACAAGAATAAGAAAAATGAAAAATGCTTCTGACAACTGAGAACATCGACCACAAATGATATAAATATCTTCTAAATATATTTTTACTTTTATGTTTTTAAGATTCTCTAAATACTGGGTCCTTAACCTTCTACCTGCTAGTTGAAAGCATCTAAGCAAGAAAAGTCGAAAAATATATTCCACCTCTTCCCAAAAGTAAATATAATTTCCAAAATATATTTGAATAAGAACACATTCTTTACAATTTCCATACTCGGCCCATCAACTATTAAATCAATAAGTTATATATCCCCTGACTTTATTCATTGTGTTATAGAAATTCAGAATACAATATAATTAAGGAAACCTTAATTTTCTTAAATTTGCACTTGATAGCTGATCAATTTTCATCATGGTTTAAAAAGAATAAGAAATAAGAATACTTTAAAAAGTAACATAATGTTTTGGTTAATTTTTCTTAACATTTGTGATATGAATAAACTTGCCTTAAAGAATCATAAGTTACTTGCTTGTGATACAACTTGAAAAATACCATCAGTCAATTTGAACGACATTTTGAAGTTGAAATACTTGGACAGTAATAGATTAATGGCGCCAAGCACACCATTACATTATCGCCCAACTTCTCCACCACCGCGCCGCTCTTTGTCACCTTTCGCCAATGTTTGGCGAATTTTTAAGTTGAACATGATGTAGCGACAACAAAACATCCTTACAGCAACTTCGAGTTTAGAAGTTGCAACTATGCTATCGTTCAAAGTTTCACACCTTGAAAGAAAATCGTGTTTGTCTATATTCTCCAAATAGAACATAATTACGGAGCGAGTCGAACGAGGTAGTCAGCGAAGAAAGTAGGAAGAAAAAAGGAGTGTCACAAAGTCAAACAACCACACCGGTGTCGTGTTTGACAAGCGTTAAATTCCCACCCTCTCACCAAGGTTCTGCTCTACGCTAATCCGCGGTAACGTATTTATTAATCACGTCTTATCAGATCCGACTGCGCTACTTTCACTCCCAGCGCCACCACCGTACCGTCGTGTGTCCTTGTTGGTGCTGTAGCGAAAAGTGCCACTGAGGCGCGCGCGCTCTTGCTTGCTGCAATGATGGTATAAAGATTATGTGTGTTTGGGCTAGTGTTAGATGGCGAAGAGGCCGAAGGGATGAAATCGACTATCTCAGTTTAACCGCCCACGCCACCACCGCAACGCTACAGTCGAAATGTTGGCCTAGTTTACGCCTTCATTCCTCGAGGGGGGACGCAGATTAGTACGGAAGATAGAAAACGGGCGTGTGCTGGTCATGGGGAGAGTCATGGAAAGTAAGACTGGCAGAGAAGTAGGGAGAGGCTTTGGAAAACCGACAAAAACCGCCCATGAGAACTGATGTCAAAAAGCGAAGGATGGTAGAATGTTTTCTGTTATTCATTGCTTTCAGTAAAATTACTTCTTCTTACTTTTACTATCCATATAAAAAGAAGTTATTTTTAAAGCAAATCAAATTTGACATAATCTTATATAATTTAACTTGCCTCCAAATTTTCAAGTGAAAAACATATTCTATAATGTTTTTTAAACTTTATTTTCAGTTTTCAACGATTTTCTCAATATGTGGCACGTAACCTGTTAAAGTAATACCTCGATGTAATCAGTCATTGAAAAGTGAAGTTACAATGCATTGACTTGCAAGGAATCTCTTGAACCTTAAATAGTTTTTAATTTTCAGTTGGAAGCAAACAGAATTTCCTCATTTCTTACACAAGAATAAGAAAAACGAGATGTTTCTACAATCTAAGAACGTCGTCGACTAATGATACTTAATATGTTTCATTATTTCATCTTCTGTTGAAGGAAACAAACAATGAGGAGAAAAAAAAACCCTTTCAAAAAATGTATTCCTCCAAAATTGGTTTGAATAAAAACGTATTTCTTCATAAATTGTTATATTCTAGTCTATAGAATTAGAAACAGGATATTTTATGCCGTCTGTGAAAGTTAGTTCTTACTGAAACACGAACCGATCGATTTCTTCTTCCGAGCAACATGTGACCTAGACGGGTCTGTAAAAACTACCACTATGGGCTATTATGGTATCTCTTGTTGGACCAAATGCGTTCACAGCGTTGAGAACCCCGACTGTCAGCTCAGTATAATGCCTCCTATTATAATTAATCGATTTATTACCGATGATCAGACCCTGTGCGTGAAGTTGTCATGGACTATCAACATTGTTTCGCGATAATAATTTAAGGTGAATTTTTCAACCATTTTACGATTTTCTACACACTGGGTCCATAACCTGTTAAAGTCATACCATTCTACAAATCAGGTATCTTGTGATACGTTGCACTATATCGACTATCTAAATAATGACAGTAGATGTGAAAATAATCTCTTGTTCTTTATTTTGTTTTAAATTCCCTGCTGATAGCTAATAAGATTTCCACATTTTTTACACAAGAATAAAAAAAAACGAGAAATGTTTCTGTAATCTAAGAACGTCGACGAGTAATGATACTAAACATCTTCTATTGTTTTATCTTATTATCTTATTTTCGAGGGAAACCAACCATGAAAAATCTAAAAAAACAATCCACTTCTTCCAAAAAATATGTGTTTCCTAAATAGATGATAATAAAAACGTATTACTTCGTAATTTGTTAATTTAATAACTAAAAAAGATTAAAAACCATTTTAAAGAATGATAAAAACTTTACTCTTGTTATTAAAGAACATATATTCTCAGTTCTTAGACGCACTGTATATAGTACGATGGTTTTTATTAGCGGTTTGAATGCCGCAACGCTGCAAAAGCGCACAGCTTTGTCTCTCCTAATTGGACGCAATACAAATTGCGTTTATTTGTCCCGGGCGGAAAACAACAAGAAACCCGGGCGGAAAACCTAGAGTTTTGCACAATATGTATGTATGTGAGGGGGTATGTGTGTGTGAGTTGCACGCCTTTCATTGTTTCTTCTTGTTTGGCTGTGTGCTACCCCAATGTTGTATTTTTTCTTTCGTTTCGCCAGTGCCGTGAGGGGGAGGGGTCAGAATGAGGGTTCAGGAGAAGTAGATGTGAGTATTTGTGTTATTTCAACAGCTCCTCTTCGGCGCACTTCACTTTGCCGCGTGTGCTCGTGCCTGTGTTTCAATTCGAATTTAATAAAAGCGCCTGCATCGGAATTGTTTTCGCCGGCGCGGCGTTGGGAGTCAAGTCGGAGGGTGTCGGTGGTGGAGGCGCCGGGCAGAGTGTGAGATGGTTGGAAATCAACATTTGCTACATAGTCTCGCATATTATATCCTTGGCGCTGTAGTGTTGCTACACGCTTTTGATAACAATGGAATTTTCAAATTTACAAATATCCGAAGGATATACCGGAGTTGCGGGTTGGAGAGGCGGCTAAGAGATCCTAGCAGCGGTTTAGTAGGAACGGGTAGGAACGGATTGAAATACCATGCATTTTTGTTACTTAAATTACATTTTAACGAGGTATTCTAATCATTTGAATGAGTTGCCGATGAGGAAATATTTTCTTTCTTTGGGAGAGGGAGTGTATAAGGGTCTAGAGTAGTTTATTTCAAGTTGGGTGTATACAGTGTTGTGTATTTTACCTTTATTCTGTAGATATTTGTAAATATACCCAGCAGATTATAATTTATTTAAATAATATAGTTACAAAATTTAATATACGCTTTATTCATGATTAGACCGAAAAATATAAGAATCTTTATGTTATTTAATATTTTAGATACTCTGTAGGAAATAATTCTATTTGCATCTCCAACTATATAATAAATAAATTATTGTGAGGTGTTCTGTTTTTTCAGACATTGTTAATAATGGTAATACGATTACTTTTCTGTGTCTTTCAAGTACCCTGACTTTGGAGTAAGCGCGTTCCTCGCCTGTTGTTGCGGCACATATACAAAGTTGACAGTAGATGTGCCGCAACAACACCAAGTCGGACCCAATGCATTCACTAAGCTAAGCAAAACGGATGCACGCCTTCGCGACACAGTTCAATGTTTAACCTGTTCTTCTGTACGATTTTTCTGTAAGATTATTGGACGGAAGTTTATTCATGCTCAACTAAAGAAATCTATACTTTGCTATTGTATCTTTTGTATATTGTATATTTCTTTCAGTTCAGTTTTGGTGAAAATCATGGTTTCTGTTATACATCAGAGGTATTGGGTCTTTAATTGATTGCATTATAAAAACTTAATTATAAGCTTTGTAAGTTCCCAAGGAATGACACTGAATCTCAATTTTAGACATTCTTAAAGAGTTTGATGTTACTTCGTCTAAGTCATACACTTAGAATGGAAAATATTTTCTGGGTATTTATATATTTAAAAACTGTCTCATTCTGCAAGCTACATCAAGTTTTTTAATCTTCCCTAATCTCTTTTCACCCTTTTTGTGCCTTCCGGTGTTTCATCCGGTATTTCCGGCCCACCCTCTTCCCCTGCACCCTATCTGACTTTTCCACTCGACGCCAACCCACTCATACCTCGCACTTCTTACATTTTATCGCCCCTCATTCTTTCTACTCGTTGGGCTAGCACGCCCCCTGTTATAATATAACTAAGGTGACCTTATATCCGTTATCCTTCCGCTTGTCGCGACCTCCTTTCTGCCAGTCTCGCGCGCATTTTGCCAAAGCGATTTCTAACATCCCTCGGCGCGTATTATACTGTAGCGTTTTTCGGTGCACGGGGCGAGGAAAGGTCCGACGTCTTCTGCTAGGAGTGCGAATACTCCCAACCTAGATATGCCTGCGTGTTTATGTATGTGTGTATGTGCGTGTGAGCATTTTAGGGGGTGAGCGAGCATGGTCGATACGAGCACCTTGCAGTTTTTCAACGGCGACTGTGGTGGCGGCAGCGTGTGGTGGCGGCGCGTTAACGCGGAAGGCGCGGAACTAAAGGATGAAGGAACGTGTCTAATCTTAGTTGATCTGAACATGCGAGCAGGGCGGCGCTCAGCACAGCCAAAGCCGGGGCGAAAAAACTCTAATAGCATTCAAGTCGGCACTCGGCATGCATGCTGCCGCCCCCATCTCGCCACGGCGCGCAACGCCGAGTTAAACGTGAGTTAAGAGCGAAAATTGCGTTGCATGGAAAGTCAGTCTAACGCGCGACTTATACCAAAGAAACGCAAAAAGAACGCGCGGCGAAACGCGTTCGGGAAAGGAGGGCGGCGAAAATACGTTGAGCGCCATGTCCTTAAGGATAATAAAAAGCGTCTCAGCGTAGCGGATTAAATGAAGAGTTTCGGAGGATGCTTTATGACTGAATTTTACTCTCTTCGAAATTTTAATACTCATTTGAAATGTCTTATTTTTCGCGAGTTGGCGGTGGTCAGGTACTGTTAAGTATCTAGAAATTCCTAACTTGATGCATTATGTGTTGTCTATATTTATCAAATTATATTTTGTAGTTGAATACAAATTTTTGGAATTTACATATATGATTATCAAATATTGCAATCCGTCTCAGTATTTGTGCATTGATATTTTCACCCGCATTCAGTGATGAAAATCAATCATATTGTTTATATTTATCATTTTAAAGTGTATGTTACCATATTACGTTTACGTTTATCAAGAATTTAAAAAAAGGTTCAGTTGTATTATGTATATTTGAAAATAGTAAAATCTTAAAGTATTATGCCTGGCTAACTTTGACCAATTATGTTTACAATTTAATTTTATATTATAGGAATTAATATATATAGCAGGATCGATTTTTGGGTCCACGGGGCCCATATCCTGTATAGATAATATAGTAGAAAATCAAGTATTTTGTTGATCTTTGCAATTTTTAAGCGTTTTTTTTAACCATTTTGACGTTTACTTTATATTACATGTTTTATTTTATTTTCTTCATCCAGGGCCCATAACCTCTTAAAGTAATACACTAATTAACAAGAAGAATCTTATACTTATTTGAGTTCTGCATATTTGCATGTTTTAATGTTAATCAAAACACTCTTCGAATCGTAATAGTCATGTTTATGTCAAGTTTATTTAATCATGGTTTAGATTGTTAACAGTCACATTTGATGAATCTGTGGCATAACTTTAACGAAGTATGTTTTACAATTTAATTGCATATTATGGTAATTTTCCTATTTGATGATGAAATGTTGAAATCTGCTTATTATTCGTATATTAATATTTTTACCCGGTCGATCCATAACCTGTTAATATAATACAATGGTGCAAAGCATCCTATAGCATGCTCACTTTTAGTTTTATTATTAGTCAAAACTTTCCTTTAAAAGTCGTAATAGTCATGCTAAAGTCAAGTTTATTTGATCATGTTTTAGATTGAATTTCCTGCGCAGATTATCTCCGTTGGAAAAGTTTGATTGTACACTTAAGGAAGATACTTACAAAACCTCGATTTTTCATTGGCGTAGCGCACGTTCCACAAAACGACCCCTTTTAAGGCTTTACCAAACTCGTCCTTGTTCCTTCACATTTGCTCCCATCAACCGTCGACGGTCCTAACGCAACAAAGTCGGCGAAATGAATAACAACCACCGCTGCCGCCTCCCGAACAACGCACTAACCAATAAAACCATACCAAAATGACAACATATTATTTATACTCGCGCACATTGTATGCTGTCCATCAACCGTCGTCATCGTCGTAAACTAGTCTCTTCCAAACAAGAAAAGTAAACAACTGCATTATCGTTTTACCGTGAAAATCGTCCACGCACCGAGTCATAAGAAACCGATAAAAGGGTTCATAAATAAAGAGCGTAAAACCGGGCGCACGAATAAAAAAGTGCGGCGCGTCCTTCACAAATTGTCCGGTGCGAGGGTAAATTAATTAAATGATCCGCCCCTCAATAGCAGTTGGCACGTGTTGTGTGGCCTGCAAATTTGACAAATTTATTAAATTTCGTTTTTGTCAAGGTGGGCTTTTTTGCACCGCGCCGCGGGCGCATTTGCGACATGTCGCTGTGTGTATAATACGTCTAGGCGGTCGCAAAAAGCTCGGGCAACACGCATGGTCGCTGGTCTTTCGCCATGCGGTGCGCAAATTGCATTTTAATTAATTAGTAATGGGAAATTTACGAGCTAACGAGCGACGCGCGATCATACTCCCAACTCTGTCGGCTGCCTGGTCGAGACATTATTATAAAGACATCTTTTTTTTTCTATGCACTTGCAATGCGTTTCTTCGCGCTTGGCTGGAAAACTTGCAAGGTCTGCGTATATTTTCCTATGTAATAGCGTAAATAAAGTTTTATAGCTTTCTTTGTAGTTACTTGTAAGTTAATTATTATACAGGGAGTTTCCTTGTGCCGTATATTACTTTATTATTTACCTAGGTAGGTGCGGTTAATGGAAATTTTGTCGACAAGCGGTGTTAATACGTTCTGTCAACTCTATGTATGAATAAAATTGCCTACAAAAATTAATTACAATTTGATAGCATATTTCCTTTATATATACTTATTATTCATATAATAATATCAACGATGTATATGTATGCTTTCCAGTTTAATTCTGTGTAGAACTATATTCATACAAAAATAATAGTGAAGACATACATGTTAGATGTACAGGTATTTTTGGTTATGTGTTAATGGCTTTCAGTTTTGATTTTCAATACGAGTTACGAAGAGAAGGCGAGAGGAAGCGTTAACTTTCCATGGGGTGACCAAGGTGGATTAAAGACTTTGAGGAAACGGGACGATAGCGAAAAAGTCATCCACCGCGCTGACAAACTAGGAAGCCGCAAACACCAACGCATAGCGCATGCACGTGAGTCACACTCAGTAGCCCCGTGCTTGGGAAAATGTCCGAACACTCCCAAACTGGGGAGTGCTAAAAAACTATCTCCAATACTTTCTCTGAGGGCTGTACGCGTCGCGCTGTTTCTGTAAAAAGTCAATAATGTAATAAACGAACATTGTGAAAACAACTCCGAGTCCTTACTGAGTTAGTGTCAATCGGTGAAAGTTTCAGACGTCCTCGAACGTCAGCGTTGAAGATCATATGGTAAGCTCACCTTCTTTTTTTATCTAGGGTGTTACGGTAGCTTAGGCCGAGCGAGTGAACCCCATTATTATCAGTTAGTTATAAAGATGAACCCCAAAACCTCGAGCCATGATAACATGAAAATGTGATGTTGTTAGTGTTGATTTTTAAGTTGTGTTGTTGTGTTGATTTCTTGTAGAGTGTTGTGATTGAATTGCCTCGTAATTTTTGGCTTGTTGTAATTATAGTGGGATGCGCATTCTGCGATTGATGTGTTTTTGGTGTGTGATTTTTAATTGTTTTGCTTTTGTAGTGAGAATTTAATTGTGAGGATTATTGTGTTGATATTATAGTGTGAAATAATTAATAAATTCATTTGCATATGTGGGAGTCCACCCTAGGGACCCTCGTCCGAATTTTGGTAGGTCGGATCGCTACCAATTATGCTATCCAGGTGGGCGCATATGTTTGTATTTCTATGCATTTGATGTATATATAATTGACGCCCAGGCTAGAGCTAGAAATATATAACTTAGTTTGGTCGAGCAGAAGTTTTTTAGCTACTACATTCATGCTCCTACCGACGAATTTTGTGTCGAGCCATTTGAAC
>WSZQ02058125.1:0-29075 GCA_019419845.2 Weissflogia rhopalogaster
ATCAGACTAATGGAGATGTAATAGGGTTTTAACTGGAAAGCGAAAAGAACCACAACGGAATGAAATACAAAGCAAACCTCATAACTTAAATAAGGTAAAATTCATAATATCAAGAGTCCCAAAAAATCGTCAAAGAATTAATTCACTATTTCATCAAAATTGCAAGCGACGATACAATTTTGCCATAAGTGAAAATATAAGAATACAGTCGGTGTTGCAATATGCGGCTTGAAGATAATGAAACATTTTTTTAGAGATCAAACGCACTAGAAGGCAACAAATGAATAAATATCATCAAGACTTTTGCAAGGACAGAGAAATACAGTCTCAAAACAGTGATTGGTCGAAACAAAAGCAAAGTAATTGCGGTCAACAAATAAATACGCAACCTAATGCAACCACACGCACCCTAAATTATGCATCAGTCTTTCAAACTGATCTATCTCAAATGAACAAAGGTTAAAACGCACGTCTCACAAACCGACGGCAACACCTATGTCGTATCATATCACTTATGTGTGTTAAATGTTTATGTTAGTAGCCTAAGGTGGCCGGTATTCGTGCCGAAGATCAACCCCTGTCCGGCTGTAGGTAGCCATCGAATGCAGTTAAGACTCATAAAATTTGAATCACGATTTTGCTCAAGTTCGCGAATGGAGGAGAGATTGCCGTGCGTGGTGTTGCGGTAGTCAAGGAGAAAAATGCGCGCCATCGTCCAGGTTTCCGTTGGTAGGATGGAGACGCGGCGTGATGCCAAACCGACGAGGAGATGTCGATTCGTTGGCGACAGAGAGACGGACACGGCGTTTTGTTCGAAGCTGGTCACGTATAAGCACTGACCTAATGTTTGCCATTCCAGACTGTAGACACCTGTAAGCCCAATGGAAAGATTGCTTGTTTGAAATATTGTTTAACACCTCAGGCTATTTAAATAGTTTGTAGGGTTATAAATTATTGCTGTAGATATAGACGGTTATGAGCTAATAACCTAAGTATATTAATATATAGATTTGACTATGATGAAGTACATATACGTTCAGTCGATACTTCTTTGTTTTGATACTTTATGGTATCTGGTATCGATTCTTTCGACACCAAATCATATTTCTCCTTCTGTACTTTTCGATACTTCGGTATCGATACTATCAAGTTTAGATATTTTTTGAAACTATAATCCTGATAGTTATTTTTCATTCCGTACTTCGATTCTATTGATACTAAAGGTACCAATACTTTCATGTAGATAATGTTGGTACCAATTGGTTTCGATAGTATCATTTCATAATTTTTTGTTCGGATACGTTTGGAATCATTTAGTTGTTTATCTTTCGATATTTTCCAGTTTCGATACATTTTGTACTAATAAGTAGCATTGATTTCTTCATTTGATTTTAACTGACCTACTTGTATTCATTGAAAATATGTAAAGTAGAAAATAACATGTGGTATATATATATATATTAAGAACTTACCTAAACGATTAGTTACATTCATATATCCTCCTGAAGGCAAAAGTGTAACCAAAATACTGCCATCCGAAGCATAGTCAACACTGGCATCATTATGTATCTTACACTCATTGACAACCAAATTCTTTTGAGCTGTAAAAATCAATATCAATGATAATGAAATATCGTGGTATAAAGTCAAATACGTACAGTTACTTATATTTGGTATTTTCACTTGTGAGAATTCCCAAACTTGAATACGATGATTCGGCGTCACTGTTGGAATCACATCACTATCATAAATCGGCTCTCGGTGAGTCTCATCCAAATGGTCCTCAAACGCGAAGGGATTCACCATGCCGCTGTACATCGGATGCAAAAATCTCGGCCGCAAAAGTCCAATATTACGCAGTTCATCCCAACGCTCCGATAAACGCAATCGCGAATTGTTACGAACTCTCCATGGATGCGGTGCATCCGGCACGGGCACATCATTCACCTGCACCGTTGGCACGTTGAGAAAATTCGGACTGCGATTCGGTCTCTCCTCCTCCTCGTTGTCATCATCCTGGGAGCGACTAAACTGATACAGGCCGATGCTAGTCGGTCGCATTGTAAGAACCAAATCATTATTGTTCGTATTGTCATCGCTGCTATTCGCATCTTCAACAGTAATGGCAGGCGGGCGTATTTCCTCCCCAGTTTCATTATTCAACACTGATGGCTGACTTGCACTGGCTTCATTCGTCTCTTGTGTAGAAGTTGACGGTTCTGAATTTTCCGCATTCCCCGTCGATGTGTAACGGCTAATAAGATCGTTAATCGTCCGATACCAATCGCCAAAGTTAGAGTCGTCATCGGATCGATCCGTCGCCCTATAACGACGAATATTCCTCAAGCAATTATGAATATCGTCCAGCAAGCCCCGACGACTATCGCTACTCTCGTTATTTGTCGGCAGCATTGCGTTGCGTCTTTGCGTGTACGTACGGCCCAAAGTTCGCGTTGCATGTCGTACGGTTTGTCGCATCAAACGCAAACTACGTGCTAACTGATTGGACTGGCCCATCGAAATCATACGCGTACACATTTGATCAATACGCATAGATAGATTTTCACGTTCTGGATCGAGATTCATTCCACTAGGTGGTGGAATAGAGTCAACAATTTGCAATAATAGTAACTCTGAAAGCAATAGAGAGAGTTCAATCACCTCCCAAATCTGTGAACGAAACGCAGTGGATATGACCATATTCGGATTAACATCCACAAATCGTGTGATCGTATCTAAGGTGGAACTCAATGCCAATCTCGCTGCATAACGTGATGTACCATCAGCGGTTACACTTGCGTTGTTATTCTCCAATTGAAAGTTGCCCATCAGACGATTCATTCGCATTCTACAGTTATTCAGACGGAGAGTCATCACGTGTTCCCCCATATCACTTCGGGTGTTACTCCCGGCTGTATGAGGAATCACTGATCTTCCTATATACCTACAATGTTCCATTAAATAATGTTCGACCCTTCGTGTCATTTCTGGTAGAGTGTCGGGATTGAATAAACTGAGAGGACCTCTCCCTCGAACTGTAGACAGATCGATGGTAGCTCTATTCGTCGTCGATGAGGATAGAAACCGTCGATAGATATTTCTACGCATTTGAACACGATCTCTGGCTGCATTTCGTCGTGCGCTACGTAGATACTGTCGATGCATGAGGAACAAACATCGTGGATAGTTTCTCCTGGAACGTGCACGAGCATTTGCCTGAGATGTTGTGACCGGCGCAGGGGGAACAACTTCGGATGGTGCAACCGTCAAAGTAGATCCACTTGTGGAAGGTTGTGACTGCGGTACGGAAGGATTCTCAGGATTCGTAGGATTTCCTTCATCACTTGGTGAATCATACGGACTGGAGTCGCTTATTCTAGTTCCAGCCATCATTTGACGCACACTGGATACACCACTTCGATTATCGGTGGAAGAGTTCGCACCGAAATGTACATGTAGCTCGTCAAACATTTGCCTCATCATTTGCAATTGTGCAACTTCAATCATTGCTCGATCAATGCGTTCAATACTCTCAACCTGCTGCCTCAACAATCTCGCTTGCCTTTGAATATGTGTCACCGTCAACTGAAGAGACAAATGTAAAGGTGATAATGTTGCATTTTGCGTTGCTTCCGGGTTAATTGGATAGGTATGATCAGAGTTAACAGGATTATTTGCGTACGGGGCACGATAGGTACAAACCCATGGCGTTGAATTCATTATATCATCCACCACTGAATACGAAGAGTTTTCTGAGAAGCCACTCCGTGCAGGTCTCTGAGTTGGTGTAGGTTGAGCCCGTTGTTCACCCACTTCATTCGCTGGTAAATCCTCCAATGAACTGCTCAAGTTTCTCAGAATCGTATTAGATTGCGTCATGATATTCTCAAGTCGATCCGAAAAATTACTGAGCATTTCGGACATCTCACCAAGTCGAAATCGAATATTTCGAACGTCGTTCAAACTTGATTCCAGTTCTTGCACAATATTAGAGTACATACTACCTATTCCGATATTTTCCGGGTTGATGGAGAGCATCTCTGGTGGAGGATCAAAGGGATGATAGTTCCGTGCTGTCGACGATGATGCAGATGAAGTTGGCGGTGTTTCTTCACCATCACGCTCCGAAAAGTTGATCACTTCATCCTCAGCGAAGTTTACCGGCATCGGACTCTCACGACCTCGGGTAGATGCAGAAGCACCACCTCGACCACGAAGCATTCTGTGGAGAAATCTAGTTGGATGGAAGGCAGACAAACGATGTGAGAAAAATCGTCGTCGAGTTGGGCCCATGCGAGACGTTGATGAATGCCCACTGTTTGATGTATTCGGCCTGGGATGATGGACTCTTGTGCAAATTGTCGCAGTCCGTGCACATCCATCCGGGGAACGACTTTCGTTCTCCTCTAATTGTCCCCCACACGCTCCACATAAACGAGACTCATCTCTAGAACCACCAGCCATTGTTGTTGTAGGTGTATTATTCGTGGGTGTTGTTGTATCTGAAGTACTAGGTCCATCCAGAACAGACAAAGACTCAACAACCAAGCGTTGCATCTGTCGATCCATCAACGATTCAGAACGGGGACGATCATTAGATGTCGAGGGTATTGGTAAGTTGGGAAGACTCGGCATTTCATCCGATTCTAGTCGCATGGCATTTGCAATAAGTCGTCGTTTGATAGCATCGAGACGGTTAGCACTCTGGCGACATTGAAAATCATTCACTTCAGAATCATTCTGTAAACGTCTTTTGCGATTAACCCTTGGCTCCGGATTCGACCCTGATGAACTCTGAACCGGAGGAGTATCGACGGCATAAGAATGTTCAGTTGTAGCAGGGGTGGGTGTAGGGACAAGCGGTTTAACTCTCGGTGGTGCATCTGCAACTTCATCCGAACTGCTGTCATCCGAGGAGGTGAACAAAATATTGCCCAACAAGTGTGGTCGCAGTGAACGCCGTTTCCTATTAGTCGGTGGTTCAATTTCGCTAGTATTCGTCCCTTTTGAAGGTTTATTCGAAGGACCAGGTTGGTTCATCGAGGAAGAAGAAGTCGTGGGTAACTCTGGCAAATTACCGCCACGAAGTAGATGTAGCAGTAGTCTATCTTGTTGCATAGCATCTTGATATGACGATATCATCAACTTCGTTTTGTTAATCAAGTGGTTGATGTTGTCATTGCGAGCAACACGCGTTAACAACAACTCCGTCTCCTTCATCAATTTATTCATGTCATCTTCTTTTCGATTAGAACTACTAGCACCTCCTCTAGAAGCTGACGGCACATTTTGATTACTATTCGAAGAAGAACTTGCGCTAGGATCAATCGCGCGATTTGGAGTAGCAAAACATTTAACACGCGCAGATCTTGTCGCTCTCTTCTCCGTACTCGTCTGTGGCGGATGTCTTGGGTTTTCTTCGTTCTTAGGTGGTGGAACGCGGTTTATTCGTAACTGCCTGGCTGGTGTAAATTGTCGTGCACTACCCACATTACTATTTGACGATGAGGGCTCATTTTTAACGCTGGAACTACCAGCGTCATCGTCATCTGAAGAACTCGATGAACAAGTTTCAGGTTTAGGCTTGTCAATGGCAGGTTTTGAAGATGTCGAACCACGGCTTTCTCCAGGGATACTCCCGGATGTTTTTCCTTGGTCTTCAGCAGACGATGAGCTGCTACTCCCACCGCTATCGGGTCGATAGATGATGCGACGACGATTCTTCGGTGGATGAGCTACACTGGATTTCCGGGGTGGGCGTTGGAGGCCGCTTGTAGAAGGGATCGGCGAATCAGGTCGTGTGTTCGTTGTAGATTGAGAACTTGTTGTTGGTTGATTATTAGTTTCAATTTCCATTGGATCAGTTCCTTGATCAATCTAGGAGTGAAAAAATAGACTTAATTATTTCTTTAAGTAAGTTTCCATATTTTCAGATTCATAAAAGCCAGGAGGCGAAAGAGTTGTAATCGAAATAGCGTTTTACTGGTCATTTTTATAATTTAATAAATTCTTACCAAGGAGTATTAAAGACTTACCATAATAGGACGTCTGTAAATCTGTAGATAACGATGCACCAAAACTTCATACTGATGAACCAATTCTCTGTAACAACTTGTAATCCTTCGTTCACGTTCCGGTATACTCGAGAGTGGCTCAGAGTTAGAGGTAGTTGCTGTTGAGGCCTGAAAATGATTTTAAAAATCAATTTTGATGTTCACACTTTTGCCAAGAGCATTCTTAAAATTAAAATTTCAGAAAGTGTCAAAACTTATTGATATCCAAAAACGCCTATGGCACAAACTGTTATCAACGTAATTATTAATTGCTAAAATTAAAGACCTCAGTCAGTTCCAATAAAATATTCATTGATTTCATTCTTCAGATCTATGTGAAAATCGATATTTTCAATATTGACTCATACGTGAAATATCTATAAGCATCGAACTGAAATATCAGTACTAATCGGTACTCAAACTGTTCTGATATCTCCACGGTACCGTAATATTTTATTTTACAAACGATTCTCCATAAATGCTGTAATTTTTCATACCCGGAAGCGATGATGTTCAACATGCATTGACTTAAAATTTTCAAATATTCTGTTCCTATCGATTCAGGCAAACTACTACAATCATTAAAAATTTCCAAGAAAGTATTACATACCGACGGTGCTGCCGGCGTCGAAACATTGTTATTATTTGTGTTGGTATTGTTATTGTTATTGGGTGTGGGCCAGTTGAATCGTGGTGCAACAATACGCCGTTCCGTCCTCCGTGGGCGAAACATCGGATTTACCGGCACTGAAACGGAAACCGGCACAGTGCGCACTCGCTCCCATCTTGTTTGTGGCGAATTCGTGATGCCGGTGATTAATTTATGGCCGAGTTTATCAAATGCGACATATCGCACTTTTTCCTTGACACTGGCTGTCGCCACACGAACAAACGGCTCCGGTTTGCTCCAATCCCAGAAGAAGAGCTCGTTAAAAGTTGCAATAACCAGGAGACGATCGTCGGGATGAAAAGCAATGGAAGCAATCACTGAGGGCGTTTCTGAAGTCCATACTTCACTACCACCCTAAGATATCATAAAATATAATAAAAATTGTAACAGAGAACTATGTTTTATCAGTTACTTACACTTAGATCCCAAATTCGGACCTGTCCACCTAAACAACCAGAGGCAATAATTTGATTTGACGTTGGATGGAACGCAATGCACCATGGTGTCCTGGGATGGCCGATGAGTGTCTTAATATGTTTGCCCGTCCTTACATCAGTTACATAAATCTGATGATTGCCATGGGTTGAAGCTACCTTGGTTCCATCAGGACTAAATTCCATAAGAAACGTAGACCTGGGCACGCCAGGCAGTTCGCAGTGCTACAAATAATCCTACTATAACATAAACCATAGAAATCTATCTAGGATAAATACCTTCTCCTTAAACTGTTTCTTAACGAGTTCATCTTCAGCAGTAACATTGATTTGCGTCGAGGAAAAATTAGTCTTCTTCGTAAAACCCAATTGCCTCTCGTTAATTGCAGAAACAAAGTCTAGATCGACTTTTGGCGTCTCATGTGATGCAGATCTTACCATCTGATCATCCGCATCAACATCTTGATTCATTTTCTTTCTGCCTAGACATAAAACGGAATTGTAAGACGATACTATTACATGCAAATGTCAATATCTATCAATGCATTCAGATGACTCATGCTACAATGATTTTTTTAGAATTCAATAGTGTAGAACAAAACTTTAACTTGATCTTACTTGACGACTAAAATGTATAAACAAATAATATGCCAATTTGTTAGGCGTCTTTCGCGGAAATGTATCTGGGCATTATGTGGGAAACGCAGAAAGCGAAACACATAATTACCTGTCGACTGTCATCAGCTGAGTGTGCCCTTTTTGCACGTATCCCTGGAGAGCAGCAGCGCGTTGCAGGACAATGGGACGTGTGCAATGCAAATACGTGCGGCAGCAATCGTCTACTGGGAATGCGTGTAATCATTGATATCACACGTTGAATGCTTGTTTGACCGCCTGCCGGACGGCGGGGACGTTTCACGCCCGAAACCAATTCGCCAGCTGCAGCAAACTAACCTAAACGCCCGCGGTTGTCAACTGTAAAGAAGTTCGTTCACTTTGAGCACGGGCACGAGCGGCTTGGAACGATGCTGCAGAGTCCCAAACAGGGCCACCAGGCACCGCGACTGCGGCAACCTCAACGCGAATTGGACGGGAATGATACGATACGATGATGCCTACAACAGCGCCCAATGCGCTGCGAAGCGCGACAGTCGAATGCGCCGTCGGTCGCAACGTTGTTTGTGCAGCGTACACAAAATTTGCGCGCAAACGTAACCCATTTGTTATCATTGCAGTATCTATAAACATGTATCTAATATAAAAAGTATATACATAATAAAGAAGGCTGAAATAAATCTTTTCGATTTTATAATATCCGGATAGTTTTATCTATTTTCCACGTAAAATGTAGAATGTACTTCGCGGACGAACGGCTACTAATTGTAAATAAATTATGAAATTTTACAATGTGCATTAAAGAATCTAACTATAGATAAAATCTGTAATCAGTGATTAAGGTCGGAGACTCTGTAATCCCTGGCATGTTTGGGGCCTCCTCTCCAAGGGCTTGAGAATTCGAATGTTTCGTATATCGTAATTTGCCCTATACGCAAAATCAGATTTTAAAACAATAAACAAAACATTCCATAAAGGGGGCTGGGACTTCGCTTTGCCATAGGGACGTTTCAAAACTGGGAGTCGCGCTTCCAAAGGGATCTCCGTAGGAGTCTTAGGGGTGGCGCGAGAATTTACAATAATAGCTAGGTCAAGAAATTGAAGAGAAATACAAGGGAAAAGAAATACTCGAACTGTATTTTTTACAAAAAAAATGCGATAAGTCCCGCAATATCTGAAGCAAATAATTGAATGGCAACACATGCTTCAGAGGAATCAGAACCACAGAAGACGCTCTAAAATGTTTGGTCTTATTTGAATAACTTATTCTAAAACATATTTAAACATACGCTCATAGTATCAAACGGGGTACCTGAAAATAAGTTCATACAGATAGTGCAAGATCGAAATAAGTATTTATGTATATTTTGAGAGCATTTTGAAGGTACTTGTTTACAAAATAATAATTTGAAATAGTAGTAAAGACAATAAATGTTTTATTCCAACGGAACATGCATGCAATGATGCAATAACAATGATTTTTAATATTGAAAGTATATTAAAACCAATATGTAATTTTCATGGTACCATCTAAATCTTTAGGTGTATCCATAATACTATTTTGTCTCACTAATTTATGAATCGATAAACGTCGATTAGGTCCCAATGGTGTCTCTTCTGTAGGCTCATAATTATTTAGTTCAACTTCCTCAGAAAACTCGGCTGACTCCGGATGTTTTGGAATACATCGACAAAAATCATCCATGGAAAAATCTTTCCCAAACTCTTCCCCCTCTTCAATGGTTTGTGGAAGTCGATGATGGAGAGTTTCCGGTAATCGCAAAGTAGATAAACCACCAAATACACTGATTATTCCCATTATTATTAATGGTAAAATTAAATTGTCCGATCCCTTAAAAATAACAATTTAAGACTACTAACCAAATGCCAAATAAAATATGTGCACTTACCAGGTATGTTACAAATGGAATAATAATCAAACCAAGGCCACCAATATATGCTGAAATTCCAATACCAATACCACGAATCTCCGTGGGATACAACTCACCAGAAAATGGATAGATGATCAAAAATGCTGAAGCTATTGCGAATTTTGATACCAAATAAAGGACCAATGTCTCGGTAACTGCATCTAAAGGAGAAACAATTATTCCGCTGGCTCTTACAGAAGGAACTGTACCTTTAGGAAGTAAAACAGTTGCAATGCAACATATTCCACTAATAATCATGGATAAACTGAGTGGCCACCGACGACCCCATCTGTCCATCAGGACCCAACATAATAAATAACTAGGGATCTCCACAGCACATGATAAGGTGAAACTTAGATATTGATTATTACCAAGAGCTGGTCCATAGTAACTCAATCCAACATACACCATTTCAGTAGCGAACCAATTCAGCGTTATTAGGATTGTTTTGAGGCGCATATTTGGGGTGTAACATAATGATAACACACTAGGGCCGTTTCTTATCTTATCTTCTTCGCTTTTCGTACGTGTTTGCATTATTCGTTGTTTCAATTGTTGTTTAAAACTAACAGGTAATTCCTTCTGATTAACTCTTGCCAATGTTTCAAGTATACGCGCGGCTTCTTCAAATCTTCCTGAAAATTGTTTTAATACATAAAGTTGTAAATTGCTAACATTGTCAAAGTGAGAAGTATAACTTTATTCAGCGTTTTCCAAACGATGGGGTGCAAGACTACTGCAAGGGGATACGGCATGTTTTAGCGTTTGTATTTTTTTGCAAGGTACCACGTGAGTGTACATGGATGGAGAGGGGTCCTTCTAAGGGTAATATTAGAACATTCAAATCAGCGACATTACTGTTTCTGGGACCATGGCCGGACATTTCATGGTTCCATGAAACATGAAAGGAAAGGAGCGCAACTACAAAAAGTTTGGAAACTTCTAATTTAAATGGTAATTAAAAGGTACCAAATTAATTTTTACCTTTAGTAAGCAACCACCTTGGACTTTCTGGTAAGAAATACATGTAAATATAATACAAAACAAAAGGAACGTTTGTAACATATGAAAGAATAACCCAATCCCTCACTAGATATGTAACACCAGCTAATAACATGATTCCCAGACTGTAAAACAAACATGTCATAACTGTAACAAATGATCTGTAGTTAGGACCAACTAGTTCCAAAGCTACAAGAAGAAAAAGTCACAATTGTTAAAATGCCGTCTTAAAATGTCCATACAGATTATGAATGGTATCTGATAGATTGCTGGTATAGTAAGTCCCACAATAACTCTACTCCCGGCCCACCACCAAAAATCACGGGCTGTTGATGTAAGCGCACCTCCTACAATCAACGTTGTTAAGCAAAGAAAGAACGTTTTCTTCCTTCCAATTTTATCATTCAGAACACCGAAAGAATAAACACCAATCGGACCACCAACATTCAAAGCCACTAGACCCAGTGTGGGATATATATCATAATCACAAACTAAGTCAAACTAAAAGAAAGTGTAAGTAAAAGTTGTTCAAATTTGTGCACTGACCGTTTACATCTATAACTATACTGGAATATATTTCACTCTTATTATATTCCCATCCATCAAGACATGGTTCTACTTCGCCAGAAATGGTAACACCATCATCAGCTAAAAATTCGGTCCAATTTACTTTGTAACGATAGCATTTACTGTAAGTGTTGTTATTGTTGGGTATCGCCAAATCCAATCTCTCTTCGGCAGTTAAATTTGCCAATTGTGGAATGCGACACCAATGGTCGGGGACATTGCCCATAAATAGTTGATTAAAGGCGCCAAAACCACAAGGAAAACACGCTGGTAGACAAACCAGCCATAACATACACTTTTGGTACTTTCCAAATTCACCAACATGCGGCAGCAAATCGTCCAAATCCATAGGTCCCTACATTTAACGATTATAGGTCGCAGAGGTTGAAAAAGAGATAGGTGGAACACTTACCTCATGTTTCCTATCGTTGTGATCCATTTTTGAGTACTGAGACGGCAAATTCACACTGGATTAATGAACGAATTGTCGAAGCCCTACCGAGCTACGAGAGGCTAACAGGATTTGTCCTTTCTGTTCGCCTGAGGGACCTACATAGACTTGCTTCATAAGCATTAATCGTTATCACCCTCATCAGAAAATTACAAACGAGTGTAAGGATTCACAAAATTATTAATGCAACATACACTTTTTTTTGATGATTATTTAGGTTTTAAATCGCTACAATGGGAAATAATTCCCAAAGTATAAAAATAAAATTCGATGAATGACTTGGAACCGAGGGGAGGGAAGACAAAAGGAAAATTTGTCTTTATCAATAATTGGCAATGAATACATTCGATGAGCGAATAATTGTAGGAAATTACACAGTACTGTCATTTGCGTTCTCACAGCTGCGCCATTTGAGCATTTTATTTTAAAAATTTTGAAAGGATTCAGATATCATAAAATTTATTTTTGGATGATTTATTAGATTTTAAATCGCTAACTACAGGAAGTAATTCCCAATAAATGAAAATAAAAAGAAAATTCGGTGAACGAATAATTCTAAGGAAATTAACAGTATTATCATTTGAAAACAATGTGCAGAAATGAGAATTAAAACTAATACATTTTGTAGTTGTTACATGCGTTCTTGCCTTAAGTAATTTTCCTCAATGTGGTCAATAGGCACCTAATAGAGAATGGTAACGTTATTACATTCGATTTGACATTTCATTGTTTCCTTTAAAGAATGATGTTTTATAATTAATGATTTTATCGCATTTTCATTTGTAAGTGATAAAAGTATATCGTATGTATTTTGTGTGTGTGTGTATCCGAAATCGTGTCGACCGATTTTGGGTAATCCATAATGAATAGTTCGCGCCGAAATTTTGGAATGACTGCATTTATAAAATACAACAGGTATCATCATCATGCACGCATCATTTGAGCACAATTAATCAGTCTTAAACACACATGTACAAGTATTATCAACTACGTTAGTTAACGAATGAGAGACGTGTTTAAAATTGCCCAAAATCGGCGCGTTTCGAAAATGGGGGCGTTGTTCATGGTAGTGTTACATTTTTTTCTTCACTTTTGTTGCTTGGTTTGCGTTACAACTTTTGCATCATTACAATTAGTTATCCTCATCAACAAACACAACATATTCATGGCACTCATATCAAACATAATACAACCACATTCACCTAATCTTCGCATCCACTTGATTTACACAATTACAATTTTAATTCATCAACCGCACAAAAACCGGGCTAACCATAGATAGAAAAAAGTGTACATTTTGATGTGATAGTTATTCAGCAAAAAACGGCGGCAGCCAGCCCAGCCCGCAATGGGCAATTCTACATTGATCCTCACTGTCTCACGCAAAATAGCTTTTGCATCAATAAACGCATCAAAGCAATACAAATGATGTTTCTACCAAAGTTACAATATATGTAAGTCGCCTAGATAAACCGCTATTGATTTACATGGTTGTGAATGAATCCGCCAAAGATAAAAATAAATAACAGTACAAAAATAGATCTAGGCCACGCAATACCAAAGAGATTTTTCCGCTTAAAACAACGTTTGCGACGAAAAACAAAAAAACATTACTTAAATACAAGTTAACAATCATACAGTCACCTATCACGCTAATTCATTATACAAAATATCATACAGCCTATACATGGACTCCCTGAAACATCTCAGACGCGTAAGGTATTGATGCAGCGCGTGCAGACCAGCTGCCGTAAAAACATTGCAACGTATTAAGATTCTAAAACGCTGACCTCCAATACCCTAGTGCCGCTATCTGCGCGATGTTTACACAGAGTCCAATTTATCACACATACAGGAATATTGTATAATTATAATCCGAAAATTATAATTATCAAAAATAAGATTGAGAAGGCTTCAACATATTCTATATTATTATTTGTTATTCGTTTACTTATCTAATGGAATTTTTTTTGCTCATTAACGAGGATCAACAATACTTTTGGCAACGTGCACTGAAGCCTTCTCAAATCACAGATTTTTTTCATTTTCTTTTTTGTTGTTTGTTTTAAATTAACTGCTAACGTACCCTGGAACCAGACCCTCTTGTAATCTATAAAATACATTCGTAAAATAGTGTTCACAATATTGATGTCTCTCATTAGGCGAGTGAGTAATGCTCTTCTTGCTCATAAATGGTATTGACATTCATGCTATGAATGCACCCAGAGACTGACTAATGCGCGCATTAATTACTTTTGTTTTTGTTGCTTGAATTAAAAAGAGGACAGCTTTACAGAGAGAAGCCTGGTATTAGCACACATCAATCATGCAAGGCACACAACGGCCTCACCGAAAATACATTCATAAAAATATCACTCACATTTTTTTATTATTCTCAAATTTTCCTGAGTTTTTGAATTCTTAATTCTCATCTTGGAATCGATATTGGAATTGCATGCAGATGTGAACAATTACAAACTGATTTGAAAATTACTATTGAATTTCGACTTATGCTTTCGCGAAATAAAGTTGACAGTAATTTATATAAAACCAAACGCAATTTTTAAGTCAAACAAAAACAAATTTGATAACCGAAAATGATTTGTAAATACGATATGTAAGAGTTATATTTTTATATATTTAAGTAAATGAACCAGAGAAGAGTTGTATCCAAGTTGTTTGTTTGTCATCCAAGAGGAAAATTATTTAAACTTGTATCGTATATTACTACATTATCTTAGTGACGAGAGAGAGAGAGAAAACAATAACACGTCACACCACGCTTCAGTCTTGAGCTTTTGCACAGCTTATAGTCCCACAGACGTACAAACACCGCATCGATGAAAAATTCAATCACAATTCACACACGTTGTTGCAAAAAAGTGTTCACTCATTCGGCCACCCCACAGCGCATTTACGTTAGACGAATTCACGAGAGGGGGAGACAGTAATATACCCATGTCGACGCAACTAAAACAATCACACAAACTTAAAATTTTATCATCCTTAATTTTACCCCCAATTTTTTTTGATTCTGTTTGATGCGACGCGATATTCCATATTTTTATTTTGTATAGTTTTTATTTCTGGTTATAGTTGGTTCAATGTTAGGCGCGTCGTGTTTGCAATGATTTTCAGATGATTATTAGAACTTTGCGATTTTTTCCGCCAACTCTTGACGACGTTTCTAGCGATTTAACGAATTATATGGAGACTTTCCTAGCAGAGGACTCGGAACGACTCAGTATTTCTATTTTGTGTAGGTATTGTTGTGTTACGTAAAATTATGAAAAATGTGATTCCAAAAATGATGCCGTTGACCAAACCTTCATTCTCGTTTCGTCGGTGTTACCACAGCTAGTCCTAGGCAATCTGGAAAGGAAATGAGAAAATATTAATTATCTTCTTAAAAAATTAACGCTATTATTGGAAAATAACACTATCTATTATTTCTAAATCGGAATTAATGACCTTTTGTACACTTTTAATCCCAATTTACATAGATTTTCGAAAACGCCCCGCCCCAGTGGCATTGATAGGATCGCTGTTTGCAATCTGCCCTACCACTAATTGATGCGACCATTGTAGCTCAAATTATGTATTTTTTAGCAATGACTAGGTCACCTATGTTTGACTCAATCTATCACTCAGTCACATATTAGGGATGCATGTGGTACATGCCAATTGTATTCCTACAAAATTCATCAACCCCATTCTAGTTGCTCATAATAAAATATCAATTATAATTCAGGAAATGCTCTTGACTGTCCCTCCTGGCCTTAATGAAACTACTTTAAAATGTGCTCTATTTTTGGATGTAAAAATAAAGCAATTCATTCCTCTTCCTCATTCAAGGAATTACAAAATGATGTTACACTTACCAGCTAGCGGCGGCAGCAGCAGTAACATTGTTTTTCAACTTTCGCAGCTCCTTGGTGGCCCATGTCGACAGCGTCTTCGTGCGATTGGTACGACTCTTCCTTCCCTGCACCAACATTTCGTTGATTGAATCCATATCAAGAAGCTGCAGCATACGCGTGCCAAACGCCGAGCACAGATCGCCGACCAAACCCGCCGCAACGGCGACGGTGTTCTCCGAGTGTTCTGGATCGCGCGCCACCACGATGATGAACTGCACAATGAACGGGATATGTGGTTCGACGATAACCAAATCTGGCTGTGCGGTTGCGCCATCTCCCTTCAAGCCCTGGATGATACCAGTGTATGCATCCAACACTCCCTCGCGTAGTTCATTGAGATACTCAACCATTTCGTAATCGTTGCGATCGACTTCGGTCTGCGACGCCTGCGCCAGGGTTGTTAGAACAACGTCCAAGTATTTCTGAAACTCGGGACCAATGCTGAGCACGATATCGCCAAACACGGAGAGGATCTGCGGCTTAACACTGCGATGCACCGAATTATCGCCGAGGTTTTCGAGCAGCAATTGCATGATTTCATCGCAGTATGGCAACGCTTTCATTTTTAAAGCACGGAAAATATCGCCAGTTAAACCGACTGCTGTACCACACACTTGATATTCTTGATGATTCTTCAAGCCAATGTAGAGGAAAGGTTTGAATGCATCCATGTACTTTAGGAAGCCTTCTCCGAGGACTTCGACTAATGTGGATACCGCCATCAGTGCATCCTCTTGCACTCCACCGCTTTTGTTCGAGTTGAACATGGTTAACATCGCTGTCATGATAGCATCAGAGATCTGTGGTGCATCTTCAGGAGTTACCTTACGCAGAACTGACTGCAAAGTGCCACAGAGTAGAGATTGGAGATCGTTGAACTGCGAGCGGTCTTTATGGCTGGCGATGTGCGTTTCCATTTGTAGAACTTGTTGCAACCTCTCGAGGATGACCATAGTCGTGCGTTGCACAGTGATGTAGCAATCCTTTGGTGAATTTTTCACCATTTCCATTAACGCCTCATAGGCAGCAGGTCGAAGATTGGCTTGAGCACCATCCGCTCGATCAGTCGTCTCAAGAAGACTCTGAATGATGAACTCAAAGTACTGGGAAAGAACGTAGGTATCCGGCTGTCCTGTTTCGTCATTAACATCGGCGTTTTCATATGCCGCCTCCGCTAATCCAGTGAATGCCCAGCATACGTTAGCGGCGACACGAGGCTCTGACTTCAAACCACGAATGAGGCTCTCTAAGAGTGGTTTCAGGAACAAATCGTTGATGGCGACTTCTGGGATGATCTCACAGATCCTTCCAAACGTCCACGCCGCCGTGTCTCTTACAATCACGCTGTTGTCGTACATCAATTGAATTAAAGTCGCCATCGCCGTCTCTACGAGAGGTTTCAATGTGTTGTTATCCAATCCGCCCAAGATGGCTCCAAAGACCATGAGCGAAGCGTCGCGGAATCGCCAATTATCAGATTTGATGTTCTCTTCGATGAAGGGTAGAACGTGTGGGACTATTTCATCCTCACAGCATGTCGCCAGCAACATGAGGCAGACGCCGGCTGCTTTGCTGGGATTCCAATCGTCGTCATCGTCGAGTTCTTCTTGCTTGGTGAGTTTTTGCAGGAGGACGGGGACGATGTACTGAAGTGCGCCCTTGGCGTAGTGGCGGGACACACGAGCCGGCGGCCGGCCAGCGTCCGCCGCCTCCGTGTCCTCAATCGCAAGATCCACCTCCTCGTCGCTGACGTTCGACCAGAACTCGATACCCTGCAACGCGATCGCGTCGTTTTCGGATTTCATCGCCTCTAAAGTAATGGGAAACAGTGCTTGCGCCATGTACGGTTCCATGTATTGATAGTAAAGTGATAGGATCTTCACCAGACATTGCAGGGCGGCGACTTTGATTTGCGAATCGGCGGATTGTGTCGCCTCGCAGACAACCTCCATGATAAAGTTGCGTTCGGACTCTTTGTCGAAGTTACCCCTTGTGAATTCCAAGGAGTTAAGCAGGGCCTGTGTGGCCGCCAAACGAACATGATTGCTCGGTTCGGTGCTACGCATGCCATGAATAATTGCAGTCAGGATAGAATTCGACTGAGTTACTAACACTTCCGAGTCAATCTCCTGACAGATGTAACCAATTGCCTCAAGTGTTGCTTCCTTTTGCATTTCTGTAGAATTGGCATGAACGACATTGTTCACAAGCTGGTTGATCAGTGCTGGCCATTGCCCTTGAGGTAATTCCGTGACGGCGACGTAAGCAACGCACTGGGCAGCTGAAGAAGGTCGATTTGTTTCTGTTCCAAGGGCTCCCACAATCTATCAAATCATAGGTAATCTTTAGTAACAAGCCTAAACCACCTACGACTTCGAATAAAACGCTTACATTTTTCTTTATATAGTCTCGGATGTCTTCCGGAAATGATAGCCACCTGTTCTGATAACTAAGCTTAACATTTAGATCCTTAGACGTTAATTGATTTTTGAGCTGCAAACCAGCAGCCATGCGAGCAACGGGACTGTTTCCACCATGTCGAAGGATTTCCGAGAGTGTTTTGATGAAACCGGGAAGGTTGGTGAGTGCTGCAGCCTCCAGAAACTTAGACGCCTGCTCCAGTTCATTTTTGTCTGCAATATCACGAAATATGACGATAACAAATTGAAGTTGAATCCACCTAGATTCGAAATGTAGCTATGACCTTCACGTGTACGAGAACTAAAGACATGCGTTACATGATCATGAAATTAGTCATGGCCAGTAGGTCGTGTGGTCTTCTCGAAGAATGTAAATGCGTAGTGATGCACATGGAGGTAAGGCAGTGGCAGCCCGGAACTTGGGCAGGATGTAAAATTGTGTGAAATGTTCGTAGTTACTTACCAGGCGAGACGGTCTTCTCCAAGATCTGAATAATTTGTATCGTCTCCTGATCCATACCTGCGTAGCGATGACTTCTTCGTATGCGAAAATTGCTTGTGTAAGCGGCTGTAATTCCCTAATGTTCCGCAAAGAAACCGGCGAACACGGTACACCACATGTAAGAGGATTGAAACTATCGGACAGAATGGCAATTTCCCCTATATTCCTACGCCGGTATGGTCGCTGTTTGACAGTTTGCAGCTTAGCTAATCGTTATCTGTTATTTCTGCCAATCGTTGCAATTTTCTCACAGCACTAGCACGCACAATCATTAAGCACTCACTGATAATAGTTTATCAGAAGGTAGCACCCTTCTATCAAATCAAGTTACTGATAATTTTGACATTAATTATGGTACTATTTTTTGCAGCGTGCCTAGTTCGACCGTTAAAAATACCGCGGCTTTGGCGGGCTGGGACAAGTATTTTGTCTAGTTATTCGTAGATGTCGCTGTGAGTGTCAAAATTGACATAAAATACAATTGAAATACGGCATTGATTAAATCCATTAAATCATAGACGTCTATATGTCATATGGATTATAATAATTGTTATAACATTTAAATAAAAATATCTAAATAAGTGCAACTCAATTTATTGCTTTTTAAATTAATAAAGAACACTTCATTTGGCACACAAATGACTTATTCACTAGAGGGCGCTCTGCAATCATGCGATGTAAATAATTGGAATAATCTGTGAATTAAGTTTGGAAATCTGTGGAAAATGCTTTTGTATAACAACTAATGAAGAATAATTAATTAAACTAGTGTTATCTGCCATTTTTATTACACAAAATCGGCAATAATAGTTCCACAACTATTTCATAAATGTCGCATAAGCAGCAATCGGATAAAATTCAACAATCATTTCAGGACCAAATATAAAAGAAAATATATGTGTTAGGTATAACTTTATTAGTTTTAAACACATGCATTTACGCATTCATATATTTATTATATAAAATTTGAACCAAATATATTCAATAGAGGGCGTAACACAAGTTTCGTTGGCCAACTAATAGATAGTAGATATCTGTGAGTTAGGAAACTGGTTTTGATAAGTTTTAATACATTTTTTTTTGTACAAACTAGCCACTCAACGGTTCTAGGCCAACAGATAAAGTGTAAGCTTCTAACACGGTCGTTCAAGGTTCAAGACTCCGTTGGGATGGTAAGTACCTCATATATGTATATTCGTAAATTTACAAATTTCCTGTGCATTTGCGTATCATTGCGAATTATTACATTGATACGAGATTAACTCAGGTAGATAATAGCAAAGAGTCCCGTGCTGACATACGACAGTAAACCCACAATGCTCAGCTCCGATTACTCTTCAACAACTTTTTAAAGTTCACGGTTAATTGATTTCTTTGTGCATTTCCGTTTTCTGTGCGAAAAAATATATTCTATTGCAATTAAATGATGTTACTGTTACTGCTATTAGTCTTTTTTACAAATTGATAATTTACACTACTCTAGTAACATACATTCATAATACATTCACATGCATTTACAAATTAAGAAGCAATTATCCATATTTTATTTTATATTCCTGATGTGTAATGTACACATTTCAGCATTGTTTTTGACTCATCAATTATTATTTTTACACATAATAGTCGTAGAAATAGTGTAGTGTACGAATAGCATGGGAATATCATTTCCTCACTCGTACGAGTTGCAGTGCGAGTCGGAGGCTGCCATACTCTTGACGAAACGGGTAACCATCCCCTGCTTGTTGTACAATATACTATTCCAGTACCAATTGTTTTGGATTTATTTTTATTCTATAAAATATATATTTACCCAACACAGTTAGAATTGAAATTAATTGTATATAAATTACTGTTGTAGTAATTTGTAGTAGAACATTCTGGGTGTAAATTTCTAGAATGGTAATTTATTTATGTTTGCTTCTACACTATTACTTTCTGTAATTTCGTAGATAATTCTCTTGTAGGGACTCCTTCGAACTTTGTTATATGGACAACAGAAAGCACTAGTAGTGCAACATAAAATATATTCTCTCAATATTGTTCGGGTCTAATAAAAACGTAGTTGTTAGCAAATAAATATTTTTATTGATTAATATTTGGTTTGCCTGTTGCTTTTTTTGCAATAAATATATTATTATTATTATTTGGTTTGATTATTTTTAGAGCGTAGTAGCCCGTAGTTAGCCCTAATCTAACCTAACCTAAGCTAACCTACCCAAAGGGAATTAATATGCTCATAGTTACTTAGAAATAATTCTGGAATAATGATAATAATGGCTTACACCCGGTCAGCGACAAGGCGGGTGAATGAAGAAGAAGAAGGGATTATTTTTAATTTTCGACTATGATTGATTGCTCTCATTTCATTTCTTCCAGATAAAATTATATATCATAATCAGATAGTGCGGCACTATTGAAGATGCTTAATAAGTCTGGTAAGTCCTCTATGAACATCTTGGAATGCAAATATTAATTGAAGCAACAACTATGAACAATCGCGTTACTACAATGCGGAAGGAAGGAATACAAGGGAATATCATGGCTGGGGAAACAACAGGAAATAAAGGTGCAAGGTCCAAGCTTATATGTCGGAAATGCCTTTGTAGACTCACCATGAATGAGTGTACGAAGAAATTCATCTGTGGGTAGAGGGAGCGGGGCGTAATCACTGCGAAATCACTCCTAGTAGGAGTCAGCCTAAACGCCTATTAAGTCCTTCTAGCAGGTAGCAGGAAAAAGAGAATACATACCAGTGAACTATGACTGAAAAAGGCCTGAAACACAGGATTATGAAAGGTTTGAGGCGGAGGGTTACCTCCCAAGAAATTCGTAAAATTTATTAATAAGCTGGGGATTCTTTCTTAATAAGCGGTTGGGGCAGAACATGAATGCTATAATTTTCCTTGAAGAAATCATTCAGATGAATTACATCTATTTATCTATTTGGCATTGCGAATTGCCAGTCACAGTATGAGTTTCACCGCAACAAGAATTACTTAAGTGTAAATGAACTCAAGCAGACGCAAATAGGACATAAACAAGAAGTGCAATTAAAATTATTCAATCCCCGGCGTGCACCAATCGAAAATAACATCAGGTCAAGTCTAGAATGTATTTAATTTAATCCGATCGCCAATAGTAGCGATCATACGATGTGATGCCTACGCCAAGGAAAGCAGAAAAATCTAAAACGTCTACATTCTTCGACTGCGTTGATTTTTGGCATTACTTGGCATAATGCCTTCTAAACACCAGTGGCGTCTTTACTGTCTAATTTCCATAGTTTTGACTAGTTTTTCTACTTGTACAGTAGGCTAAGCTCCATTTAATATTGTGAATTAAGAAAGATACGCAAATTAGATTAGTAAATGATTTTGGTTATAATCCAGTAAAATTACCAACATTAGTCAGTCGCTGGACGATTAGTAGCTGGCAATAGATGGGTTTGTTGACCGTTGCGAAGGCGATTAAGCGCATATCAATCTTGTTTATTTCCTAGTGTTGTAATTGCAATTGCAATTGCATACAGTACGCCTGTTTGTTTTTTATCCATAAGGTGTAAAATTAGATTTATAGACAAATAAGACTGCTCTAACTAGACCGACACATATTTAAAATTCTTACTGAAATCGACTTCAGCACATGAAGTTAAACGTACCTAATGCAATCATCAACAAAATGGCTTAAATTTGGAAATTGAAAGACAATTAACTCGCGAATGAAACGCATGCATAAATCAAGCGCCAAGATCGTGCAAACGCGTTTCGTGCAAGGGAATTTTATATTTTTCGCACGATTGCATCCCAATAGCGTCATATATTTTCACCATCACAATATAAATATACCTTTCCGAATCACAATACAATACTAACAAATAAGCGCTCGAAGAAATTGTAATAATCCGCTGGTAACATAATCTACCTTGATTTATTTATCCGCAATTACAAATTATGACCATTAAGACAGATTTATTAAAATGAATTTATATTATATCATAATTAAACTTTTACATTTGCGATTGTAGTTTAATGGGTGTAAAGTTCAAATCGATGAGCGTGATTAATATTTTTTTAATAGAGTGCAATAAAGTAGGTGCATTAATGCAAATTAGCAGATGTACAGTTATTTTTGCGGAGAGTACATCCAACTAATTATGCATCGCGGGGTTTTGACATTCGATGTAATTAATGGAGTTAATAGGATAACATTAGAAACAGAAATGCTTTTTAATCGAGAGGAAACTGTTTGAGATGTATAAAAAACAGAGTGGCTCGTTTTCATGTCTAGGAGGCTGTAAACTGCCTGAAGGTATTCGGATTTTTTTTTAATAAATTGCCGAGTATTTTGTGCATTTAATATTCAATTATAAGCGCCGTTTTCCTATCGTTTTAAAGCAATTCGCTGTTGGAGGTCTCTAATGTATTCCGTCGTCTTTATCTAAAGCTTAAGCGTTTCTACAAAGCATGGTATTCATTAAGTGTTGAAAGTTTAAAAATGCAGATAACTTTAGGCATAATTTTATCCATGATTGCATTGTATACATTCAGCATTCCTATAAATTAAGGGTTACCAACTATAATATGATACGTCGAAAGACTATTCTTAAATCCTTCTGTCGAAAATATAATTTATACCAATTAAAATATCTTCTTCTGCTTCTTGTTTACGCATTTTGTATGTTTTTACTTCAGTCAGGATAAATTGGTGAAAAAGTGAATGTACGAATCGGTAGGGTTCTCGGAGGAGGCAGTGCGACGCATTTGTTGGATTATTTTTTCATCTACTTCCAATTTGCACTTCATTGTGAGTGGTGCTATGACCACGCATTTGGACTTCTCAGTTGCTATCTCTAATTTGAATCACATTAGTACAAATAGTTAAAACGTTTTGATTGTAGGCGATGTATTCTTAAAAGTATGCTTAAATCAAGATAACGTTTGTATAAAGCTATTATCGATAATTATGATGACGCATAATAGTGGTCAATGATCTAATTTGTCTACGATTTAATTCATTGCAATGCAAATCACTGGTTAAGATGAAATCATGCTCACTGGCTGATACAAAATTTAGTCATCATATTTTCACTTCTCCGGTGGCCACTAGCGTATATTAAAATTACGCATGTAATGTGCGTGTGTCTACCTATCACTCAAGATGAAATTTAGAATCCAGATTCTTTCATAATATTCATAATAGGCAACATTAAAGCAGTTGGTTTTAAACGTTGAAAAGCGTGCCTAATTTGTACCGAAAAAAATAAATACAGCTTCTAATTATTTTGATAGTGTCCAAACCGCTTTTTAATTTTTTGATCATAATAACTTAATTTGAACAGTGGAGACAGTTATACAACGAAGCAGACTTTTGATCGCGTTCGTATTTTTACGCAGTTTATAATTAAGGGGTCAGAGCAAAACGTCGACATTTTACGACTCGCATTGCAAATCGCACGAAGCTGGAAAATGCGTCTACAAGTAATTGTTGTCTTAACACACGGCTGAAATTGGGGGCCACGAGGCAAATCGGGCGTGCGAGAGTGGTTGCCAGATCGTGATACCGCCGACACCGCCGTCCGCGGCCGAACCCGAATGGTGTGTGCAGCGCTATTGCGCAAGCGCACTACGCGCACCACTGCGTCCCGGGGAACGCACGAAAACCGGCAAAATGGTATGCAAATTGACCGCGGCCGTGCAATTTTCCGCCGTTAGTACACGTGTTGCGCTGCAATCGTACGTGTAAGACTCATATGATGAAATTGGCCAAATAGACCTCAACATGCACAAACAATGTAATTTCGCATTGCCTCAGAAATAATTGTCCACAAAACGCACTCCAATCGTGTTCCACCTAACCTCAAATTTCCACTATTCCTATGCGGTTGTCAGAGCATGCAAATTCGCATACACATTTTTGTACACCTTTGCTGCACATAACCTTCGTGTTACTCATAGTTTCACACATACTACATGCCAATAGATAATCATATGCATAGTTTGTATTCCAAAAAAATGTCTCTCCTGACTCACTTTCTCAATGTTTTGACTCAATCGGGCGACAACAGGTGTACGAGCCTTATTCTTGTCGAGTTGCGTTGACCGAGATTTACGTAGTTGACAATGACTCACAATCAATAATTAATACTCTGCACAATTAGCAAGCGCGACTGTGCGACTTAAGTTGGATGCCTTTTGCCGTCGGATGGATTAATTAAATCTTGATTTATGTGCGGCTCAATTAGTCGACGAATATTTTCCACATGGTTTATCAATTTATCAGCATTATCTCGATTTGTGATTTATTACTTAATAATTGCAAAAAATAGTTATTTCTGTCTAATTGTAAGACATTTCTATATTTAGCAATTATATCATAAATGAATATCTGTAGATTATTCATGCATGTAGTTTACAAGTAGTTTACTGGAATTCAAAGTATGTTAAGAGGGTAAAGAAGAACGTCGAGGAAGTCTCTCAACATGTAGCAAAATTCTGTTTATCTCCAAATATAGCATGATAAAATTATAGCGTGCAAGATCACTGCCCATTCAGTACTTATGACCATCATGGCTTCATAAATCCACGAATAATGTATATAAATTCCAACGCGCATAGGATTTCATGCGGATATCTCTCTGCAAATGGTCAACTGATTTTCAATTGTCAGCGAATGTGTTACTGCATGCCTATCGTCGCGCTGTTGCAGAATCTGGAATCTACTGGTCTGCTATTCATAAATAGTAGGCTTCGTTTCTATTCATTTTTCCGTTCATAAACTACGATTTGATATATTATTAAGAGAAGAGAATATACAATTAAGAGAAACTTGCACATATGAATATGTATGTAATAATAGTACGCGCCCATAAAAATATGGGTTTGTTAAGTGTTTTTAGTTTTTAAGATTCCAGAGATAAAACGGGAAAGAATTGTAATAGATAATTTATAGACCATTGCCTATAAAGCTATAGAAACAGTTGAATAACTAGCATTGGGATTTTGCAATTTTTTCTACTCCTGTTGAATAATGTACACATTTCAGTAACATTTGAATAAAGAAATGATTATTTTCGGATATAATAGTCGTACAATCCTTTTTGTGAACAACACGCATGGAAAGCCCTTTCCTCGCTCGTATGAGTCATGGACTGGTACTTCAATTTCTCCAACTCTTGAAATGAAAAGTTATCAGCCCGAAGAACATATTATCCAGATTCTACAAGAGATTACACTTGGCAACAAGAATAGTATTTTTTATTTTTCGGAAAAGTTCACAACCGTGAACTTGCGTGCTGAACACGCAAGGTGTGTATCGCTAGCTTTCACACTTTTTCAAAAAAAAAACATCTTCGTTTGCTTCTTATTTGGGCATTTTGATTGTTCTTACTTCAGTCACTCTAAGTCAATTACAGGTCACTCCATATCTTACGAGGTCTTTCAAGAAATCTTTTTCCACGTGGCGGAGTATGGGAGATTATTGAGAAAGAGCAGACTTGGTTTCTGAAAGACCTTCTGAAACTGGAAAGATCCACAACAAATTATATAGTTTTGCAGGAAACAGGGACAAGGTCAATGAGATGGGAGAGCATGTATAGGGTTGCAAAATATGAAGAATGGGTGATGAGAAACTGGTTAAATATATTTGGGAATTGTGTGCAAGGAGTGTTTGGGCTAGTCGTAGCGAAAAAGCGTATGAAGCGGTTTGTCAGGGGTGTCGGTGGGTCGGTTGCTGATAAGGAATAAGTTAAGCGTGAAAGTCGGAACGATAGGAGGTGGAGGAACAGGAACAACAAAATAATATCGAAAGAAGCACTTATAACCAACTATACCAAGCAGTGCAGACAATCTGGATGAGACCCAGATATATTGGCACTAGAGAACTAAATGTGGCTGATAAAAGGCTGATAGCCAGAGCAACTGTGTGGATCGGGGATGGAAGGTGTGGATGGGAGATGAACATGTCAAGTGTGCTTCTGCGTGGAAGGTGGAGATTTTCCTGGGAGCATTTACGGAGTGATTGTACTGGAATGAAAGAGGAGTGGGCGCATGTTCGAGTTTCCGTAAACCGCGGGATCTATTAAGCGCCCTAATCAAGGTTTACTGTACCTTTTTACTGTAGGCACCTGGTTGAGTGAATAAAAGTGCCATTTATAAGTGGGCCAATTTGGCCTTATGATGAATTTATCGTAATTTACTGCTAATTCTACATACATCAACTCCTAATTTGTTCTTTACTCATGTTTGTCGTTCGATAATTCACAGATAAAAAAGCTAAATAAAGCTAAAATTTGCAATTACTCATATAAGTAAAATCTATAATACTTAACAATAAGACATAACACATAGCTTCTTAGTAAAGTATACACAAACTGTATATTCCTACATATATTTGATAAAGAACTATATTCTTCATTTATGTTGCAAATTACAATTAATACTCTTCTTACAATTATTAGTCTTATTAGATAGCATAATTAATAAAACACTATTCAGTGTTCATTTAATTGTCCTCAGTTTTAAAAATTTACTGTCTGCTTCTTAACTGCAGTATACAACTGTGCACAATAGGTGTAACCATGTACATAGTCGTAATAAGTAAGCTTTCACTTCCGGGTGGCAAACAGCACAAAACTATTCTTTGTGGGGGGCTCGCGCATGAACATTCCGCGGACCAATCGCATCTAATCAATATCCCTCCATTCGACACAATTGCCCGCCGTCACCAGTCACCATGCCAGTATTGACACTCTCTCTACTGCTGCAAACTTACTTGTGCAGTTTCACTATTCATGGAATCGCAAGTATCGCACCGAGCCTGCAAAGGGGCGTTCGCTGCAGGCATGCGTAGACAATCGCTCTACTTCCCCTACTTTAAACCTTGCAAAGCCAGCACTAGACATTGTGCACTCATGTCTCAATTATCCACATATATTATAATGTAATAAACTGGTAGCTGAGTAAGTGCAAGCAGGTACTTTAAGTACACCTCTTGTTTAAGTATCTTATTATGCAGGTACGACCAGAATACAGTATACAAGTTTCAACATCAACTCGTGTTGAACAAGAGACAACTATTACGTCGTACAGGAAATGAGTGCTTATATGGAAATTTTCACAAAATTGTCGTTTGTGGAGCCGACTTGGCGATTTAGTAGCGATTGCTTCTTTTACAGCGTTTACAGCGTAAGTGGGTATATATTAATGATACTTACTTGTAATGGTTTGCAGAATCCTTTTCGTATCAAAATCACTGTTTATTATCACGAATTACGCCCTAATTGAGTTGTTATTACGCGCGGTAACTATTATATTAGGTTATATTATTGCAGGTCATAAATTTGTTGCTGCGTTCTTACGTACCTGTGTTATCAATTACAACGTAATTAAATTATATATTGGTTGTAATTACGCGAGTCTTATTCGTATCGTATATTCCTTTATGTATATTGATACGGATGGAGTACGTGCGTGGTGTGGTTTCAGGATGCATAAAGCTTGACGACCAGAATTAGGAATGGACACGCGATCCTAGATTATTTATAAATCGATGCCGCAAGGCAAGTGTGGTTTCGTTCTTTTCATGCCGAGCTGCTTTGAGGCATCCGCCGCGCGTGTGTACTGAATGCATTTGCACTGTGGCCAATTTTCGTCTGATTAATTATTCCATTAATTTTATATGCACATATATCGGTGACTGGCATGTGTCTCATTTTCATTCGAAGGCATAATACTCACCGGCATTTTCTAATTAAATATAGTGGTTGCATTCTAATTGATTTGTGTGTTTGTTGGTTCTTGTGATGGTGGGATGATATGTGAATCTGTTGGCTGGAATGTTTAATTGATATAAATTTAATCACTTTTGTACCAACATATGCTATTTTCTTTTTTGTTTTTACTCTGTTTGATGTCTTTGTGAGAATGTTTTATGGGCATTGCTATTTATGATATAACTTATTTTTCTCAACTATTTTCTTGGAATTTTCTTGGAAGGTAATGATTATTTTAATTAATAAATTGCACTCATAATTATATACAAAAATAGGAATAAAATGTGTTCAAAATGAAAACTGGAAAATTCAAGAAAGTCTGGAAAGGAAAACAGTTGTGGTTTGTCACATTTTAGCCAAGTTGATATTAGTGTAGAATAATAGTATATTTTTTAAGAAGTGCAGCAGACAGTTTATGAAGTACTAACAGAAGTTAGCACTCTGTGTATATACTGTTTGTGTATGTGTATTTTGTATGAGTAACGAACTATACCAGGCATGGTCAACATACGGCCCGCGTAAGGAATTTATGCGGCCCGCAAGTAATTTTTCAATATTTACCTGTGCGTTTCCCCACTAGGGTTATAAATACCTTAAAGCATCTCTATACTTCAAAATACTTATAATAAATAAAAAAATAATATAGATAATTTGTGTAATTTTCATAAGCAATTGGATAGTAAAAAATATGTAAATCTAAAAAATCTTGCCAAAAAATATTTAGTAATATTTAGTTCAACT
>WSZQ02058236.1:4823-19527 GCA_019419845.2 Weissflogia rhopalogaster
ACTTTATTGAATTGTACATTGCGTTATAGTCACATAAACTAATTCACGTACATTAATGAAATATGGAATGGTTTATAGTTCGTAGGTGTAAATAAAGTTTGATCTGCTCCATCAAACCTTGTTTAAATCGATTGTTAAATGTTGGAAACATTCCGGTTTACACATGGGCATGCAGAAGAACACCTAATGAACTTAAGGAAAACACTTAACAATATTCGTAGAGTTTTGAGTAAGATCAGAAAGGATCCTAGTTATATTAGATGAAAATAAGCGTCAAGAGGAGATGGTAAAGATACATAGGTTAATGAAAATGACTCACATTTGACCCAAAGTTCATATGTACGAATACCTTCTAGGATTATGTTTTTCCTGTTTGTTTGTTATTCCAAAATGCCTTCTATAGTAGTGAGAATAGAAAGAGAAACTAAAATTGATCCTAGTAAAATAAATAGTTTCAATGTCGACTGTTCGTTGTGAACATTCCTATTTTCTTCTTAATTTAAGGTTGTTAGCAAAGTTTTTTTTCTACCTCTTTCTATCTCTTATCAATTTTCGTTTTGTTTATTTTGTTTTCACCAATTTCCTTATTCATATAGTTTGTTGTCTCTTTCACTCCATACCCATAGATGATCATTTATCCATATTCTTATGTGTCCGATCTGTGTTTTGTTTCCTTTGATTTTTACTTCTTTTATACGTGTTGTTGATGAAGTTCTTGACTTTTTCGACGTTCCCCTTGTATTCAAGACCCTTCACAATGAAATTATTTTTCTCTCGTCCCTTTCTCTAATCTCCATGTCCTTTCCCAGTACTTCGATTCTCTTCATCGGCTCTTTCTTCTCTTCGTTCCATTTATCTTCCTTAGCTTTAAGCTGTTGTCATATCTCCATCATCTCTTCTTTCATTTCTTTCTGGCCTGTTTGTACTAACCTAATATAAACTCCTAATATAACCTGGGCAGTAATAGGTAAATTCATATGATCACAGGCCTCTGCAAACTCCGGTTTAATATACACAAACCTGGGATGTAACTAATCTTCCTCCCCAAAGTTAGTGCGGACGCGTTTGTAGGACATACCGAAGTTGCTGAGTATGGGTACCTTGGTGATCAGCACAGCACCGGCTTTCGAGACAGACCTTGGTAGGTCTTAGTAGGTCCTGTGGGCCAGGTAAAGTTGGTGTAGTGGCCTATCACCGTGGATGACTGTGCGTATGGTTCTGATTCTAGAGATGCGGGGCCCAGTAAGTGCCAGCGTATTTAGCAGAACCTGGCGAACTATGGTTCTCTATTTAGCAGAACCACTATCGCACTCACTAGGAATGCTACCACAGTTCATATTCAAATTAGAGTTCTTCTCAGCACCAAATAAAATTGGGAGCGACAATACTTTGTTAACAACACCATATTACAATTGACTCTTTGACTTAAGGTAAATAACATACGGTATCTTGAAGTAACTTGTTATCAGCTATTGGCTAGGGCAACGACTAGCTATAGATATCTACAAGTCCTCAGAGAAGGACCTCTTCAAATTCATGGAAAACACATTAGTGAACGATGAGTCCCCATTGATCTCTCGTCACAAGAAAAAAAGATGAAATGGAGTAAATTTCTCCTGTGAATTTACCAGACTATATTGTCTTATTGTTCCAATAGGATTCTAATAAGAGTACCGATCAGAAAACTTTCTCATATTTAATTCCATCTTCAGTGAATGAATATTTATACATAATAAAACAGATTAAATTAAAATGGTAATTTAATATTTTGTGGGTAAAAATAATTTCACATATATCCTTTTTCCATTCCATGAAAATCGCCTTTGAGCACGGCTTTTGATGACTATAGTCGTTGGTATTCCTTGATATTCCCTGAAAACTTCCTAACTTTCTAACCTGATTTTGCATCATGCATTTTAAAGACCCTGGTTTGGGTTCATTTCGAAGACAGATCCATGTATTTGGAGGTCTGTGGCTATTGTTGTCGATGGTTATTCCCTGAGAACTTCCAAAGCTCAAAAGCTCCTCATGGAATTACCATCATACATTTCTAGGATCTTATACTAGTTTTGATTGCTTTTAGAGACTACTAGATATCCTAGTTTTATATATTTTAAGGTATGTTGTCATTAGTATTCAGAGTTATTGTCATAATTTGCTGGTTAAATTGTAATGAACCTATTGTAAGTGGTAAGACCCTTCAAATACTCAGGCAGAAATCAAGACTATAGAGGTCTGTGTCCGGAATGCGCTACAAATGTGAAGGAAGCTCTGTCAAGTAAGTATGTGAAACGGCATTAAACGTCCTTCAGAACAGGTGACACTCAAAAGTGACGAAGAATTGCAAGAAAGTGCTAAAAAACCTGGTACAAAACAATAAACATACAAATCTGTGGATGCCTGTACACCAGGTATTCTTGGCAAAACTAGGATTGCTAACATGATAAACAGAAAACAGTAAAAGCCACTTTCAAGGAACTTAAACCAACCTGTGGCATTTCAATGACAATAGGGAAGGAATGATTCCGGAAATGGTACACGGGACTGCTGACGAGGGAGGTGAGCCGAAATATACCCTAGGCAAGCAAAACGGTTGTTCGACGTCTTATTTTTTTTTTATTCGAATCACATAATCTTGCACAATATTTTGAACAATCTCCAAAATAGAGATCTTAGGCTCCTTGCTAGCTTCTTAACAAGTAACCGATGGGCTCCATATATTTCCTAATTTTGCTAAGGTAATTAATTGGTCCTTAGAATTGATCCATTCAAAATAGTCTCAATCCAGCATTGATTGTGCATTATTAGTTAAACAAAATTCTCTGATATCTTACAAAACTTAGAACCCTAGTTAACTCTAGGGATTATTAGGGATAACCATCATGCATTTTAAGGTATTCAGAACAAATGTGACTTAATTTCAAAATCATAAATTCAGACTCATACATTTTGAAGTTTACGGTTATTGGTGTTCATGTCATTCCCTGGGGCTCCAATGGAACCTTGCTATGAGATAATTATGATATCTTTTAAGCATTCTGCACTAGTTTCTGATCTCTAGGTCTATTGTCACAATGAATTAAGGCCCTGGATAGTTAGAGGGAAACGTTTATAAATACCGATATTTTTAAACCAGAAATAATGAAACAAGAAATGAATTTACCGCATTGAATCTTACATAGATCCGTATAGTTCAAACTAAATCATCATCTAGATGGCAGAGCATGAGAATAAATACAGCATGTCAAGTTAAATTGATGGCTGCTGATTGTCCGCAACAATTTAGCCAGACATGCGTGTAGTTTTTGGAGTGTAACTCTTTCGCAATGCGTACGAAACGCGAGCAAATCACTATGATCAGCCGGCAATAAAGACGTCATTAAAGACGCAAAGCATCATGCAATACATATCGCTCGCGTTTTTCCACCCGCTTGGCAAAAATTTGCATTCAGTGCGAATTGTTCTAAGCTGCGCACACTAGCGTGACACGAACGCAATATCACAATCATCGACGACAATTGACGCGGTTCGTTAACGATAATATCATGCAACTATGTATGCACAACGACAAAATGTACTACGAAACGGCAGCTTGTTATTAGAGAAGAAGCCGGGTGCATTTAGTTTTAAATATATGCGCTTTTTTTCCTAAGCGAATAGCGAAAAAAACACGTACATACCGAACGTACTTGTTTTTTTGCCCAGATGCAATCTGCGTGAAAAAAATTGCAAATGTTTTGTACACGCCGCAGTTTTGATTAAGTAATATCATACATCAGTGGCAATAGGAAATCTGCAATTTTTATGCACGATTGTTGTGCGCGCGGCGTGCAATTAGTAATGATATAATGAAATACAATTTACATGGCATCGGCTTGGAAAAAACTGCATCGCTAATTTCTCTAATGCCACGTTATGGCGATGCATTCATTGGCGGTCGTTTCGCACGCTAGTTTCCTTCGACTGTGCGCCCACCAGTGTGCGAAATGCTTAAGAGACCACCGCTTTTCCGTTTCCTCTGCGCCTTGTGACTTGTCAACGATGGATTGTGGCGGCTTGTGATGGCGGTGGGGGGATGAATCGAAGCGAGGCGCGTCTAACGGAAGCAGGTCGTTCGATTAATTAGAGCGTTCGGCGGCTAAAAATGCGCCGATGACAGAATCCGGCAAACCGGTAATGAAAATATTTAACACGCAATTATGTGTCTTCATGGCGGTGCTGCCCATCGTACGTTTCGCTTAATTCCATGTCATTACGCGACGAGCAATGGTTGTTATCCAGAAAAACACGCGCGGGGGCGACGTAGGCGCACTTGTGTCGTGGGGCAGTGGGTTCATGCATTCGAACGATGGGAAGACGGTGGGGGGGAAGGCCGTGCAAAACCGGTGATTAGAAACTTTCGTATCGTAAGTGGACGGCATAATTGCACTCTGCGGAACGCACGGCAATTAAACAAAACATTTTTATTGTACGTGCTCGTCCATTTTTACTCGTCTCGATAATTTTATGCCTGTCATTTCAAATTGCTGTTAGTTTGATTATACAGCGTGTATTTGAATACGATTTTTTTTTCTTCAAATATTTCGATTTTTCAATTATAATAGTCTATTTTTAATATAATATCATTTAATACAATATCAGTAATTGTTATTATATTAAAAATCAGGATAATAGAACTTTTTTATTCAGATTTTCAATTAATTATATAGATATAAAAATCAGATCATCTGGCAGCCTATTTTATAAAAATCATGTGAATCATTTTAAATATTGTGTTGCTAGCCAGTTTATGGTAGTATGTTAAACAAATGATGGGATAGAGAAAATTAGGAAAGCTAAGTAATAGTCTATATGAACTATACTGGCATTTCAAGTACTGTCGCTAATATACCAACTACTAACGCTGTAAATGTATTCATCTTTCGTCTAATTCCATAGTTGTTATACCATATCGAATAGGTACTTATTTTACACAATATAACATTTTATTGGATTCTAGGAAATGTAGTGTTACGAAACTTTAAAGCCTGAAACCACTGAGGGCGTGTGACAAATCGCCAAACACTGGTGCTCACATTAATGCAGACTGGATGCGATTGCCATAAGAATGTATATGAGTGTGTTTTTATTGCGCGATTTTATGGCCGATTTAGTTTGCAGATTTGCAACCGTACGAATATGATAAAATGTGATTTACGGCGGGGAGTTACCCTTTGAATGAAGAAAATATTTTGAAACGTGGAGCCTCCAAGTTCGGAAACCTCTGGCCCGAGCTACTTTTTTGCATTTACCATTTTCCGGCCGGGAATATTACCATATGTTGGGCGATTCCGGAGATTGAACCAGGGACCTCTGCGCTTCTACCCGTGAGAGTTACCATTGAGCCACTCACTTAACGCGGACTAGGCTACCTTGAATATGTCTAGTTCTTATAGCTTTAAATAGGCGTCAGTTCCAATTAGTCAATTTTCAATTTTTAAACGTAGTCCTTGTTTTCATCTTTATTAAATTATTTAATTATGTTTAAATGTGAAGAGTTAAACTCTATTGGAACACAAAGAGTGCTTAAATATGTAGAGTTAGACTCCAGGAACTACATTACTGTTGGAACACAAAAAGTACCTGAACGTCTTTTAATCAATACCATCAATAAAATATGAAACAAATAAGTCAATCTGTTTTACCGTAAAGATGCGTAAACAACAAATATTAACACAGAAAGCAGTACATATTGTCATGTGGAGGTGGATTTGTTGATTTAAGATATTTTAACTTCTGTTCTTTAAGTTCTATTTCTTGACCCGAAAAGCTAATATTATACCATCTTATTATTATTATGAAGAATTGTTGCGAGATTGTAGGCATATGAAACTGTCGAATAATTGATGGGTAATTAAAGATATTAAATCACGAATTAAATTGAAACAGACAATATGACTTTCGGCGGCGTCGACACTAAGAGCGTAGCCTGGCGTGGCGTAGCTTCTGTGTAGCCTTGTCTGTCCAATGTATTTAAAAGGAGATATTGCGATTCGAAGAAACTACCTTTATCCTTTTAAGTGCATTGATTAGACAAAAGGTTAGACAAAAGCCACGCCATGCTCATATACGAGCTTATCTTTAATTTTCGTCCTTATGTCCCTGAATTCCATGATCAAGTACGGTGTTGGCCAACCTTTTTAGACGTGGCTCAAATTTTCTTCATGTTTTAGTTAGTAGTAGCTTATGGGTCATTAATACCCAATAGCACCTCCATTGAAGGACGTGAGACAAATTTGTACCTTTGCTTTCGGATATCCAATCGCGGGTTAGCCAAAAATTTGCTATTTTCTTCTTTTTAAAGAAGAAATTATGTAGTTATGAAAAGCTTTACTGAATTGCTCACTGTCAATGATATAATACTTACTATTGACATTTGGTCCACAGGTGCACTGGCGAAATATGTTTTGTGATATTTGAACATCTTTTGTTGAGTCGAACATAAAAGCTACCATCGCATTGCTATTCAAATTAACATAATTCGAGAATTATTAATTATAAATATCATAGTATTATTTGCATTCGAGTCAAGAAACAAGACGAGTCCAAATATCTCCAAGCAGAATGATTTTAATAAAACTGCCGATGAAGAAACAACCACTTTTATTAATAAAACTATCGAGAAATAAAGGAAAATGGATAATAGAAGACTTACACTCATCACACACGTTGTCCAATAATAAAGACGAGTATTATCTAAGGACAATGCCATCTTCATCTTGCAACAGAGGACTTAGAACAAACCAGTGGTCACAAAGCCATGCAATGTGTTCTTATCTGGCATTGTCCACGACCGAGGCTATTGTACGAGCAATTTTTGATATTACGCTCATTCAATGTCTTCGTCCGATTGATTGACCGCCCCCAGGCCCCTGACTCGTGGAATCATTTCATAATTAATTCCCTTCTATAGGTTGGTACACGAGCGTTATTAACGGCGGTAAAAGAGGGTCGCGTTCTTAGAAAAATGCAGGCAAACAAACCCCAAATACAGTCGACTCCTACAAAAACTTCCAACCAAATATCAACTACATTCGACGACTAATGAACGTCTTCGGGACATATTGTATGTATGCGTACAACGTCTCGCATGTAGGAAGTGATTAAAATTTAATTTTAATTTACCTCTTTCTGTTTGTTTCATTCACGATTGAAGTACGTACGAAAATAAAGGGTCTAAATACCGGCCAAGAAAGCCCCATATTCATGCAAATCGCAATATTTATTGTCAGCCGCACACGTTTAGCGACCTAATACATGTTTATATCAATAGAAATATGAAGTTACGACCACCGCACCGGCACCGTTGCATCGTGCTGCTATTTGTCCACGGCGTTATTTATTTATCTAGGAAATGCATCGGCGGACACAATGTGGATGCGCCACGATGAAGATGTCAATATTACACCGGATTAGCATTTACAAGACTGCATATTAGCATTATCGACACGCTGGGCCGGCATACAATGTGTTCGGATGGATAATGGCGGTTTTATGCTTATTCCAAGAGCGTGAGCTAGTGTGCGAGTGTGTTTGTGGCTGCCATATTGCTAGCGCTGAATTTATGACAGATGCGGTGCTCGTTTTTCGCACACTTGAGCGCCGAGCGGCGCAACAATAGATATCCATCGGTTTCGGTTCGCATCGGGGAAAACAGCGGCGCTGAGCAACAAGCCCGGGCTAAGACGCTGCCGCACTGCGAGGAAACGCACTGAGGCGTTTAATTGAGCGTTGACTTGGAAAGCCTCTTGTCAAAATTTATGTGCGCCAAGTTTACACACATCCACAGTGGTATGAAGAAGATATCATCTTGTGTTTGCAGTGAGATCAATCAGACTTAATAGAATGTTTACTCAACACTATCTTAAAGAAGGTTAAATTGATTTTGATGAAAAGGTGGGAGAGTGTGACTTATGTTAAGTAAAATAGGGTATTTCAATCAGGAGAATTTTCCATTTGTCAGATATGCAAGCGCAGCCAAGCTTAAAAATCTTCTATTTCCGAACCTCATACAGGGATGGAGAACCTGTAACCTGTGGAGAACATTGGTTACTCATCAATGCAAGTTTTTGATTAATCTTATCATAGGGAGAGGTACAAATCTCAGGCAAATTTTACCCACTACCTCAAACCGGAGAGGGGGGCAGACTTTAGACAGATTGACCCAGGGACTCTATCATATAAATGTGAAGAAAATTTGACCATCGTCTGAAAATGGTTCAGCGTCACTGACGCAGACGATAATGACATAAATCAGATTTAACAGAACGTTCACTGGTCACAATCTTCAGAAAGTATGGGTAGGTTTCAATGGAGGAAAATGGAGAAAATGGAACGTTGGTTTATGAATATTGGTATATGATGTGACCCTGACCAGGAAGCCCTAGCGTGTTTAAATAGATTCAAAACTGATACATGTTATGGGAACACTATAAAAAGAAATTTTGTAGATCAACTGTTATGTCCAATGATAATGGACATATCAGGATCAAGAAATGGCATCGTGTTAGACACGTGACCGCTTAAAGGGACGAAGAGGTCCCCAGGTAGGCCAAGAGATTGCTCGATGTATCATACAATAGAACCCTAGGAATTATAAAACTGAAAAAAAAGCGATATAAGGCTACTTGATAGCCTATTCACAGGTCATTTCGAGGTCTTATGCCACCTAGCCAATATTGGCAAAAGCGACCACACAAGTTACAGATCGGAGGTAAAGACGACCGAACAGCTACACTGCACTTGTGCATCCCTAGCACCTGAAAGGCTTTCTCTGCTAGGCAGCGAACAGCTTAGTCGTACTGAATTCAAAGGAAAACCGGTCAAGAAGATTCTAGCCTTTTCAAAAGTTATCTCCATTAATGGCCCATAGACCATAGTTGGTCGCAGTGATAGTGGCGTTGACCGCCCAGGATTAATAAATAAATATTACAATGATATCTGCGCATTGCAATGTGGCTTCCATGTACCATCCAAGTTTACCCTGTCACATTAAATAGAATAGTTAAGGCATCAAACAGAGAGTGATAATGCAGCTAGATTAGAAAGTATGTTAAAAACAAGACAGGAACACTGAGCTTATTAAGCTTTCGGAGTTCCTCTTAAGTCATAGAAAGTTTGGAGGGTACCTACATCAGATTGGCAAGTGAATAGCATAGGATACCTTCGGTAGTGAAGCAAATATGGCGCTGCATGCAATTTTAACTAAAGACACTCGAACCTAAGCAGGAAAAAAAACGTATGATAAATGGATCAGTTAATGAATACCTCTAATAATAAAATTAAACCGTAGGTAAAGAGATGCTTTGTATGGCATAAAATATTAAAATTGCGAAAAAGAAAGAGGAGCAGCAAATCACCGGATACCTTTGTCGCCTCAACACATCCCTCTAGGTGTGATATCATTTCTTCTCTTTTTGAAATTTTGCTCACGAAGTGCAGAACCTATGGAATAAATTCATATCTGAAAAGAGACTGCAATTTCTGGTATGCAATCATTCCATAACCCTTCTCATTTTAACTCCGACACCATTGGTCTGGTGTAATACTCCATCAGTGTTTTCTTTAGTTTGCAGATACCTGTTAGATACATGTTGGATGTTAAATACGAACATTTCCTGTGCGTCCTTCCGTAAGGAATAGTTTCGATGGTTCTGTACTTTTCGATCTCCTCATTGGTAGATATCATCATTTGATAAACTCATTGGTTCTGACTCAGCAAGTTGCTCAGGTTTAATTAGTTCCTCCGATAACTATATTTGTGGGAGTCCAATTATCTTTCTATCATTGTCATGGATTCCACATCATGATAGTTGCTATTAAGTTTCTGCGAAATATTTTTATTTTCATTTACCAAGCGTCGATTGCTATGGTCTTAATTCAGTTATTTCTTAATGTAATTAGTCATATTTGAGGCTAATACTATTGATAAGCAGGAAAATTCAGTTTACTCTGCATCAGCCGGGAAGCGAACCTTGGACCCAGGGGTCAGCATATATTCTTATCATGTTATGAATAATGCAATAAGCTCTAATAGTAATATAAGCTAATATATGTATTGAGAAAATATCCTGTGGTAGACGCCTTCAACTCCTTATTATTTCAATTGGAATTTGAATAATAAACCAAAAATATCTTAATTTTGCCAATGATTTCGCTGAAATGTCTTTATTTTGTGAATTTATGAGAAGGATTTTTTCGATTTTGGCGTGAAGCATTGTTTATACTTTGAAGTGGCAACACTGCGGTCGTTTTATAAGAATAATTACATTTTTTTGGCTCATTTGCGAAGCAAACACGCACCAACTGTGGTGCTGTGCTGCCTTTCGCGCGCCGTCCGAACGCGTGTTCCCACATGATGATGATCGTAACATTTAAAAATATCCACGCGTCTCCGCTCTCCGCCAGCTAAATGGAAAAGCGAGGGTGGGTGCCGCACGTCGGCGGTGGCAGCGGCGGCGGCGAAAGCTCAACGCACGCCGACACGCTAAGTCAGGTTTCGCATCGCGAGCGCGCGTACGCGAGATGATCGCCGGCTCCTGAAATATTATGACCGGGACACTATTTCTGAATTCGACGCACTTTGCGAGCGCCATAAATCTAATTAAAACAGCAAGCAACATCAACTGGAAAAGCTTCCTTCCATTCCATCCAATGTGCCTCTTCGAGGACCTCTTCGTCGCTGTGCGTGTTGGTCCTTAAAACTTACGTTACTTAAGTCAGTCTGTGGGCAAACAATGTCGTGACGTGCGAAACAATAGCCTACTTAGCGCGTAATTAATGCAGAACAGTGTAAATCAAACACACAAGTGACGGTGGGAAAGTTTCCTCTACTGTTTTTTTTTTTGAGGAGGAGGACCTCCACTGGTGGAAAACTGGAAAAGTTTTGCCGAAGTGGCGCCGAGAGTGACGCGGAAATGTGGAAAACTTGTGTTTACGTTCGCGCGAGGGGCGTGCGGCGGCGTGTGTCTTGAAAGTTTGTGTGTTTTGACAACTCGCTCTCACACCGGACTGCGTCCGTGGTAGTGGTCTGGCGCCGCCGCCGCCTCCACACACCGCGCGGTTCGCACGACCGCCCGCTCGACTACAAGTGTGCGTGGAGTTCGGATACCTGTTGATTTTTATCTGCACTACGCGTCGATCCGCCATCAAACACACTCGAAACACGGGAAAAAACCACACACGACTATCCAAACGCGGGGAGCACGTAAGTTTGCCAAACTATCAGCAGCTATCCGAGCAAAACGGCTTCTAATCACAGATATCTCCCAACATGTTGGCGGATGTTGAATTAGCACTTTCAGTAGGGACGTTCTGGAATGCGTAGTATTTAAAACATATTGAAATCCGATCCTCCTACAACATTCACGGATGGTGTTCGTTAGCCTCTCTCTGCGCAGCATCCATAATTTCTAATAATAGCGGCTGTTTTCGCCCGCGCACACCCGCGCAGTCTAGGCGCAAGCGCAGGTTAGAAAGAGAGAGTGCCGGTTAATTAATGCGCGTAAACATAATGCGAACGGTTGCTAACACCGACCGCCGCCGCCACCACCACCGTGCTTCACCGCTGTGCGCTAATTAATCAACGTTCATTAGAAAAAATGACGGTATAATTGCGACATTTCTAATTTTAGCTCTAATTTCTCATAGTTATAAATATTTAATACTTTTTAGCATCACAAATTAAATTTTTATAATATATTAAGTATCGTTTGAAACAAGTTATTTCCTAAATTAAATATTTAATACAATATTTCAAAAAAAAATAGTTCCATTAAATTTCAATTAATGAACACACGTTTATTAGTTAAAATATGGATACATGAATTTCTGAGAGTCTAGGATTCCCAGTCTTTGTCCTTGGTCTTTTTTTATTTTGTTAATTCGCATAACCTATAAATGAATCTGCGGGATGTGGTACTTAAGAAATCACAAAATATGGAATGACATTTTTGACATTTAAAGGCAATATATTCACAACCGAGGCCAGAGATAGCGAACCTTTTGAAGTCGTGGGTGCAGTTTTCTTTATATTTGTTAAAGTAGTAGCTCCTGGGTCACTAAAGCCCATGAGGGACTCTCCGCCAAATTTTGTATCATGGAGTAGGTAAAAAATTTGACTTGATTGATTCCCACGGGGTTCCCTAAGCAAGAGTGTGTCAGTCCAAAACTGCTTGGTGACAATAGCTGACACACGTTTTATAGGAATTGGTTACCTGTCTGATTGCTCTGCAAGTTGTCAGTTCTAACTCTGCAAACTCGGCCACCTAACTCTGGCAATAGAGCCATAAATCAGCAAGAAGAAGAAGAAGAACTCTGGCAATGAGGGTCCTCCATGGGCCGGATCCATGTTTATTTAAAGGAACCAATTTTGGAATGCTTAGGGGGTTGGCAAATATGTAAGGGTATCTCTGGTATCTATCATCTCTGGTGTAGGTCGATCCTACTTACTAGAGTTGATCTTCGTTCGACTAGGATAATATCCTGTTTGTCGATGTTAGTCTATTTAGGACTTCACCCAGTTCTGTAGCCATCTTTTCGATGGTCTCCCAGGGATTCTTTTTGCGAATGGGATGTTATGCCTCACGATACTGGCTATTCCGTCTTCGTCAAAGCTTATTTTATTTAACTCCAAGAGTAATCGGCAATCTGTCATAGGACAATAAGCGTTTGTTTTGAATTATAAATCGCATGTTGACATTTCCTCCAATGAGTCATGTCAATATAATTTAAATGTTTTTGGATGATTTTATATTCACGGCATTATCAAGGCCGATGGTAATGATCGTTTATGTCTGTCAATGTCTATCTCATTTAGTTTGTTCGCTAGCAGATTTGGGTGAGTTCTCAGACGGTCTGTATGTCGAATGCTGTATTGATGAATTACCACCTTGACGGTATCTTGTTTAATATAGCGTTGTATCATATCATTCGAGATGTAGTATGGTGCGTTGACTATTGCCCTTAGTACTTTATTTTGAAATCTTTGGATAATTTTCTGGTTTGATTTACACGCCGTGCCCCACAGTTGAATGCCATACGTCCAAATGGGCTTCAATATTGCTTTGTATAATAATAGTTTCGTCATACCTGTGTAGATATTTGCACCATTCTTCCTTCTTTCTTTTAGACCACTTCACTACATCATCTACATCACATTTCTCTCTGATGTCTTTACTGCGTTGTTTGTCCCATAGCGTTACCCCGGTGATTTCACGCAAGATTCGCATTTCTGTTGCTCTGGAGTTTATGTTGCTTAGATATTTTTTTTATTTTTATGTGGTCTTCTTCTTCTTCTTGCTGATTTATGGCTCTTGGATTTTTATGTGTTATACACAAGAAGCATGAGAGATGTCAACTTAAGTGAGCAGGGGGTAGTTGGTCAGCATGCCCAGTTTTGCAAAAAGCGCTACCTACACCAATTATCTAAGGGCAGGATCTCCCTAGCAGCGCTTTTGAGGCGAACAGTATTAAGACAAGACATTTTTTCTTTAGTATATTATAAGATGGCTTAATTAAAATTATAACTCAAGTTTCCACCCTGTCTTAATCCCAGTTTTATTTCAAATTCCTGATATTCCTAGATGTTGTATATTATTGTATTAATTGCTTTTCTATATCCTTGACACACCTTTATTATATTTCGTGTCCACTCTTTTGTAGTCCAGGCTTTCCCACATTCTGTGCCTTTGCACCCTGTCAAAAGTTTTCCGAGGTCAAGGAAACCTTTAAACATGTGTTTTTCTTTCTATCTTTTTATTTATGCTGTTATTTATGGTAACCATGTGATCCCTAGTAGATTTAGCTACTCTAACAGAAGCTGTGACAGTATGCTGCAAACTCATGAAGGTGGTAAAAATCAGAAACTATGCATTTGCGGATTCAAGAAAATAAGGAATGAACTTTAATATCAATGAAATAAAAACTATGGAAATAGCAAGTGAAGAAATAAAAATGAACATTGAATTAGAAAACAACAGGTTCGAGCAAGTTAGCGAATATAAGTAATTAGGAACAATCATTAATAAAAATGGGATAGAATGAAGCCAATATCAACTCAAGGCAGCACTGACCAGAAAACATATTGTACACTTTATAAAGTAATAACAACAACCAAAAATGTCTCGAAGAATAAAATTCCAATTATAAGGAGCAATATAAAGACCAATTTTAAGATACAAGAGCAAGACGTAGAATGTAACACTAAACCATGAAAGTAAAGTACGGACAACATAGAAGAAGTATTTAAGAAGTGGATTAAGCATCAGGGAAATTAACCAAGTCAGGAATATGGAGACGAGAATAGAACTAGAACTGAAATGAAATGAAATAAGTCAAGGTATACATACAATAGAAGAGAATGATACCTTTGATATTCATAAGCAACTGCATGGTCTGTTCCAATTCGAAATATATGAAATATCGTGGAACATCCTGATACTAATGAAACTGATTTCGCATTACGTGGATTGTTTTATTATTATTCAAGTAAATTGTAGATATGAATCCGGATAAATCTAAATTAATAATATTTAATCTAAAAACAATAAACAACAAATATAAAGTAATTGTTAACGGCAAAGACATTTTTACATCACTAGCAACAAAGTACTAATTGAAATTTACCAACCACATCAAACAATCTAGGCTGAAGGACCACTTAGGT
>WSZQ02058347.1:0-29067 GCA_019419845.2 Weissflogia rhopalogaster
GTTTCTTAAAAATAAAGTTAATGTAATCTTTGATAGATTACAGATAATCCTTTAGATTGATTCAATTATTCCTAGAAATATAAATTCCGCTGTGAACACGGTGGTTAGCCTTCATGGATCTGTAAGTTCTTCGGCAAATTATGTTATTGAGCTAGTTTCGCGTAGATATTTTCGCAAGTATGTAAATGTTGTCCATGTTCATTCAATTCGCTCATAGTGTGATTAGAAACTAGATCACCTAACAATCAAAATATTCCAGTCTTCCAACTTCTTCCAGCAGATAGTCTTCAAAAGTAATGTCGCATAACCTGTTACTGATAACTACTACTAATTTAAATAGGCTGCAACTACTAATAATATGAACTAGTTGTGGGTGAAAGACAGTTGTGTCGCTTGTGACACCTGCTCAACCAATAATTAAGAAATCAGCTCGGAGCGTTCCAAGTAGATCATAGAGAATAGGAGAAAAAGTGACATAAGATCATGGTCATTGGGAGCATGAAATAGAAGGCATAGCGTATAAATTCAGTATTCATGCAAGATTGCCCCGAAGGAACGAAATATTAATCAGTCTTGACCTTGTGCATGCGCGCGCGAGTCGCCCGTCCTTTTGCAATAATTAGCAATTCTTTGCTAGGCGCTCGCCTATTAATTATAATTATTCCACATTTACGTCGAACTAAATGCAACCTGCAACATTCTAACGCCATTCATTAGGAACATGAAGTGGAGTTATGCCTCCTATTATTATATTGCAGTTATTATTATACTGCAGTTCGGGACGTTCAAAGCGTAGAACAATACCCAATTTCCTTTAGCATTTCCTGGTTCTCGGGGAATTGTTGGTTTCCTCTCTAGGAGCACTTTCCGTTTCCTTCTGGCACTGAACTACCTCCCACTGATCAAAGATCGTCTTTTACAGAACGGATATCCATCTGGAAGACGCTCCCTGGTCGATGATGCTCGCTTCGAGACCATGGTTGTCACCCAGACGAAGCAAACTGTCTTGGATGAGGCCCGTCTTCGTGCTAACGGTTGGTCATCAGTATTATGCATATTTATATATTTCAAAATTTTTTATATGAGCATGAATTTTATTTGGTTTAATTTTTTTTTTCTTTCTTTTTTGTGTGTCAATGTGTGTCGCATGATTAGACTCCAGCCTTGAACCAGAAGTTGAGGAGAAACCGCAGAAGACCGAGGAAGGCGAAGGTAATTTTGTTATACTTGTTTTGCAATTAGCTTGCATTCTTCAGTGGTCTAGTTTTTAATCGATGTCACAGGTCGCGCTTTTTTTTTCTTACTGCGCTCAAATTGCACTTTCAATGGCGAACGTGACGCCTTGTTGTGTGTGTGCCACCATTCGCATTCTTCAAGCGCACCAAAGTGCTTAAACTTGACCCAAAGTGTACGTAATTGCACTTTTAAGTGAAAGGAAATGTGCACCAACATAATGTCCCGCTGTGCAATAGTTTATCAACCACATTTTTACTGTGTGTAGCAATTCTGCCTGTCTATTGTCTTTCAATCATGATCATGGAAGTTAGGAAACACCCAGTAGATTATATCCGACATGCTGAGACTATGAATATAATTGTGCCACTCACTTTTTTGCCTCACACGCGATTATTCCGCAGATTTAGTCTTTCTGCGAAAAAGCCTTTCAACGTCACTTCGTCCTTTTAGGGGAGAGTAATTTTTCTCCACTTTAGTCTCACGGAAGTGCGCAGTAAGCTTCTCCCACCATAAAGTAGTCATAAATTTTTCGCTCCATTATATACATTTTTATGACGACTTTCAGATGCTGGACTCACCGAGGAGGAAATCATCCTACAGAACGCCATCAACGAGGGGGAGGATGGGGACAAGGTAATGCAAAAAGCGGCTTTGGTTCTCCGTTTGCGTGAGGGAATGTCCTCCCTCTCCCGGGTCCTCAAGACAATTGAGAAGCACTCTGGTGTTGTCAACCATCTCGAAACTCGTCCTTCCAAGAATGATGCTTCCCAACTGGACGTGCTCATCCACACCGAGCTAACTCGCGGCAACCTCTTGCTGTTGATTAAGTCGCTGCGGCAAACCGCCTCCCTGACCAATGTCTCGTTGGTTGGAGAGGATAGTGTGACCAACAAGAGCCCGTGGTTCCCGCGCCATGCTAGCGAATTGGACAACTGCAACCATCTGATGACTAAATACGAACCGGATCTGGACATGAACCATCCGGGCTTCGCCGATAAGGAGTACCGTGCTAGGCGTAAACACATCGCCGAAGTTGCTTTCGCTTACAAATAGTAAGTCGCCTTAAGAGGCCAAACCATCTTTAATCATATAGTTTTGTATGCTTCTACGTGTGGTCCTTACATAATATATCTTCTTTAGCGGTGACCCAATCCCACATATTGAGTACACCGAGACGGAGCACAAGACCTGGTCGGCTGTCTTCAACACCGTGCGCGATTTGATGCCCAAACATGCATGTGCCGAGTACCGACGCGTCTTCCGCATGCTGGAGGAGGAGGGCATCTTCGTCGCCGAGCATATTCCGCAGCTCGAGGACATGTCCAAGTTCCTGCAGTCGCAAACCGGCTTCACGCTGCGCCCCGCCGCTGGCCTGCTTACGTCGCGCGACTTCCTCGCGTCGCTCGCCTTCCGCATTTTCCAGAGCACCCAGTACGTGCGCCACATCAACTCGCCGTACCACACGCCCGAACCGTAAGTGAAAACTTACTCTCTTACTAGCACCAGCTCTCTTCTCTTTGCACATCGACACGCGTCGTGGCGATCAAAGAACACGCTGATGATTCAATTACAAATGCCATTAGACAGCGCGTAATAAGTGTGCGTTACCCACGCTTCACGGATATTGCGCCGGAGGCAATTAAATTTTCCCCAACTTCGAAGCTGATTACGCGCTCCATGATACGACATTGTGTCCTTACTTGCAATATCGCTTTTCTCTACGACATTGTGCCGGCATGTAGAAGAGGAAAGCTATCCTTTTAAAGGATTTCGGTAGAAAATTGAATATTCCTCTTTTTTATCACTGGGTTCTCTCGTTTTAATGGTACAACCATTCGGAATTAACTTATTGCCATTTTTTGCAGCGACTCCATTCACGAATTATTGGGCCACATGCCACTGCTCGCCGACCCAAGCTTCGCGCAATTCTCCCAGGAAATCGGCTTGGCTTCCTTAGGCGCATCTGATTCCGAAATCGAAAAATTGTCTACGGTAAGTCCGGCTACGATTCGTATCTCAGTCCCTCTCTCAAAACCTGGAACGGATCGGTTGCCTTTCTTCCCTTTTGAATCATGGGGACTTACAGTCATAACACCCTCTAATGGAGAAAATTGATTTAATTGCTGCATAAGTCGCAATTAAATACGAGTAATATCCGAAGTCGATACGCAATTGGCAAATAAATGTATTGCGATTAACGTGTCATGGTCAAGCGCACGTGACACGCGCGACCGCGTTGAGAAAAGCGCTGCATAAAGTGACAAGAAGTCGAAGTGACCAGCAGAGTACCAGTTAAACGCGCACATGGTCACACCGCCCGTTTTGCAGGCGGCTCTCCCGTGGCTCACTTACCTTCGCCGCCGAAATTGCGACATTTCTACGCAAATCCGCTCAACGTTAATATGCGAATTCTTCGATTAATTGACATTTATTGGCTCGGTGTCATTGGTTTTGCGTTTACCACCACTTACACGTCTATTCCGAGAAATGTAACTATGTTTAGACAACACTTGTAGCACTATAAATCAAGTATATTAGCAGTCAAGATCTGTTGTTAGACCGTCAAAGCTTTTGTAGTAGAACTTTGATCAAACATTTCTTCTCTTTTTCTTCATGAGTGAGATGGATACTTGTAGTGTACAGGGTGGTTCTTTACTAGATCAGGGTAGTGAAGTTTAAATTTGTTATCGAATATGTGGTTTTAGTGGTCCTTATTGAGGGCCACCATAAGACGATCCTAAGTAGTGGTGAGGACCAATCATAGGGTGTCACTTAAGTAACATCGATTGGTCAATATTTTCTTCCCATAAATATATGTATCTGTGAATGCGGGGTAGTAAAGTAAATACTTTTTCAAGAATTAACATAAATTTTGTTAGCGGTTAACAATGTTATGTACCGCCACAGAAAACTTGCCGAGCGCGTAGACGTGGGTGAAGGCGAGTGCGGTCAAAAACCAAGCCATCGGAGATAAGAAAGAAGTAGAAGGTAGAAGCTGCTATTAAGGGGCTTGGAGATCGTTAGTAGGGATGATTGCGGAACTTGGTGATTTATTAATGGGTCTTAAATATAATTGAGGAATGACCCAAGCCGAGCGAGAGAGACTCGCGCTGGTATGACTTGATAACAGGGTAGCCGCTGACTGTGCAGAATAGAGGATTTTGCAGTCCCCGGTTCGGAGATGTGCAAGCGAACGACGGATGGTACCAGCAAAGGGGTACCATAAAACGGACGTGTCGGTCCGAGGGTTTTCAGATTTTGCGAGGACCGTGAAGGAATGAGCAGTTCTGGAAACGAAAGTAAAAATATAATACAGTAATAAAAGAAGCATAGGGATAAGACAGCCTAGAAGAATTTATAAAACTATAAGAATGTAATTTGTAACGGCTGTGAGTTTTGGAAGTTGTAGCACAACATGAGTATCGGATTGTGTAGGAATACACCCCACATCTCCATTAACCCTGAATACCAACCAAGCATAAACCTATCTCTAATTTGTATTATTTTTCAATTTCGTAGGTTTATTGGTTCACCGTTGAATTTGGTCTATGCAAGGAAAACGGTGCAGTGAAGGCCTATGGTGCTGGTTTACTTAGCGCCTACGGTGAGCTTCTTCATGCCCTCAGCGAGAAACCAGAATTGCGTCCCTTTGAGCCAGCCAGCACCGCCATGCAGCCCTACCAGGATCAGGAGTACCAACCCGTCTACTACGTCGCCGAAAGCTTCGAGGATGCCAAGGACAAGTTCCGTCGCTGGGTATCCACAATGTCCCGACCCTTCGAGGTGCGTTTCAACCCACACACCGGCCGTGTCGAAGTTCTCGATACCGTCGACAAGCTCGAATCGCTCGTCCACCAGCTCAACACCGAGCTGCTGCACCTCTCCAACGCCGTTAACAAAATGAAGGCCCCAGCGCTCGAATAAACCAATACTCACCCCAAAAAACGCTGACCGCCCATCATGCCAAAAAGTATGTAACCAATCAAGCAATCTCTTCAAACAACTAGCAGACACGATAGTCGTCATGGTCAAGAGTAACTTCGATAATTTACTATATAATTTGCTATCCTACTTTAAAATTTATTCAAAGAACGTAAATTTACAAGGGGCACCGTGCACTATTAGGTTATTTAAGTTTAAAAAAATTGGCATAAAAACCTTTAAAAAAGTGAGTACTTAACAGGAAAAACACCTTTTTCTGTGGTACTCATCGTATTTTTTCATTGTGTATAAAATCCATTCGTATGTGTATTATAAATTTCGTTGTAATTATTATATTATTTTGTATTATTAATTATTGGCAATATTATTTGCGTAACCGATAGATTGATGAGCACACGCGAAATGTAGATAATTTAACAATTAATCCAATCAAAGTAGTTGTGATCTCACTCTTTTTTGCAATCAAACACAAATCCGGAAAAAAAAAACTATAAAACGCACATCAAGTTATGCAACCGCATAACGGTAATTAAACGCAGATTAATTAGCCAGAAATTGGCGATTTACCTCCGTCACGCAGCAAGCTTACACTTGTATTATATAAATTATTACTATGCGTGTGATGGCTCGAAACGGCTGTAATTTGTCGCGCAGTGTGCACTTCTCCTGCGCATAACCTCAACTCACAGCTTTCTTCACATAAAAAAGAATAAAATGCAGATATTGATATAGACACATTATACTACCTTCTAGTAGTTGTTAGTTGTGAAAATGTAAGATATAAACTAATTCCAAGAGAAAACAATGCAAAAATGTAGAGGTCATTAATGTACACCTTAAATGATACTATTCTAGATGATATCATGTGTATCATATATTATAGATGTTGAGTACTTATAATAAATATGTGCAATATAATATATGTTCCCTTATTTTCTGTGCCCAATTAATCAAAATTTAGATTTGTCAAGAATGTATTGCAATGAAATGTATCTTCCAATTTGATATATGTTTTAGGAGAACATCGGATGAAATAAAGGATTGTATGGATAATACCAATGCAAATTCAGAAATCCTTTAGTAAGAATTGCTCTAGAAACTGGCGCACAGTTGTCCCATACAATTTCCTGCATAAATATTTCTAATAGAGCTAGTTTATTTTCAGAGTTTTCAGAGTTCATTTATTGTGGTATAACTGATTGATATAGCAAGTTTCGTAATATTTTTCCTGCAGGAAGGTTCCTCTTTGGTAACTGTTTTTTTTTTTGCTTCTTTGGCAACTTTTGGTGGCCAGAAACTTGTTTTTTCAAAGGATGATGAAATTTTGTTTAATTAACTGCCTGATTATCCTGCGCCATGGTGACACTTCTACCTAAAATATATTTCAGCAGACTATGTTAACCATGAGTTTTTTTTAATTAGTGTTATTTCTTTTTTTCTCATATCCTCTACTTTTTCATCAAAGCAATGAAATATCTTCATGTTCACTCATAACAAATGGATGTATCATTTCCGGCAGACACGCCTCTTCAAACCTGTTTATTTTTTTGATTTTTGATGGCACTTTTATCATATACTTTCGGGTGAGTGGAACCTTTTTTTCTTCATTTCGTTAATACTACACCATTAAGTAACTCCTCTAATTTATTCTGGTGTGGCGAAAATTAACGGAGCCTCATCCTAGTCTCGTTTCCGTTGACTTTCCTAGAGTTCTACGTGAAATTTGGCGAAATGTTTTGCCACTTAAAAATTGGTTTTGGGTTATTTAGTTATGGTATTTTCTTTATGGGTTATACCAAATTATGCTCTAACTATTCAACAACCTATATGGGTGAGAAAATACAACTGTGTGTCTTGTTGTTCTCTGTTTTTCTATATTTGTTTCTCGTTTGCTTAATAACGTGTAGTTGCTTTGTTCAACAATAATTTGCTGATAATTTCTTGCGGTTTGGCCTGTCACCTCTTCATACATACCTGTGATTCTTTGTATGCTTTTTACATATAAGCTATAAATTACTAACAAAAATGGAAGACCTCAAATGACAATGAAAAGAAGAAAGGACATGTTCAACGAAAGAAGATACAGGGTTGTTTCCTGGAGATGATGAATTTGAGAGTCCATGTACCAAAGCATGGATCTGGGAATACAAACGTTGGAAATATGTCGCGAAGATTTTTCAGATCCTGCTTTGGCATCAAAGATTACGGGAATTATTAAAACCCTTAAGAGGGAGTATTCAACCATATGAAATTTAAGGAATTTTGTCGAAGAGTTACATCAGCTTTGGGCATAAACCATGAAGAAAATAGCACATCCAAACATTCAAAAACAATTTTTAAAGATGCAAAACATTTCGTCAAATGTCATGTACCACTCAAGGAAATAGACACGAGACTTGGAAGAGGCTCCTACGGTTTTCGCTATACATGTATAAATTAGAAGAGTTACTTACTGTACTAATGAAATAATGAAACAAGGTTCCACCTTTTCAGTATTTCAAGTTCCAGATACCAAAGAATCGAACAAAAATTAACAACTATCTAAGAGGAACCTTCCTGGCGGATAAATGTTACGAAATTTTCTGTATAAATCAGGAATACCACAACAAAGAAACTCTAAAAATTTCAACGATCTTGCTCGATTAGAAATATTTATGCGACAAATTTTATGGGACCAGGCCACAGTGTGGCGTTAAGGTACCGACTATTCTGGTAGAACGGTATATATTATTCCATAACTCAATAACCATGAAACTACCGTCCTATCTCACTCATCCCATGTTCTCAAGAACTTGGTGTGAAGGGATCAAACCAAATAATGCCTATTTCTGTACTCTACAGGGCAGTAGTCTTCCAAAATTTAACACACTTCCCAGGAATCCATCCAGGGATCCATGTTTATTTTTTATTGGCTTCAACTTTGGATGTAGAGACGTAGTGAATAGTTCAATGAAGGGTGGATATAATTCTTCTCAATTGCTCTATAAACGGATTAAGAAGTTTACCACGATTAATTATGGAAGAATTTCATCTTTGTCCGTTGAGATTTGATCCAGAATCAACCGATTAAACATATCTGGTACTTACAAATTTGTTTACATATTAAAGTAAATTTAAAGTGGAGTGCGTGGCGTAGAGGTTACGCACTAGCGTGGTAACGCAGAGGTTCCGGGTTCTATTCCCGGTATCGGTATATGTAAGATCTCGCACTCCACACTTTCCCAAGTCCTGAATAAGGAGGAGGGTTGGGCGATGGGCCTGCAATTCATCCCCGTAAAAACAAACATATGCCAATCCATGTACGGTGAGACCCGATCAGGCGGAGTGAAAGCTAACGTGTTCGGAAGGCGTTGAAAACGCTACACAACCGAAAAACATAAAGTAAATTTAGTTATTAATCTCCATAGTACGAATATTCTATTATAATTTAAAGAGGTTACATTACGACAATTGAATGAGGTGAGGAGCAAAGGATAACTACATGCATTAGATCAATTTATTAAGATTAGAATTTTGTGGCAACCATTCAATTACCTATACGCGTGAACTTCTAAGTCCACATGGCCTAGGCCAATGTCAGGTTGTCAGGTTTACCGCTGGGCACATGCAACGGGCCAGGCATTGCCATAGTAGTACATCGGCTTGGTCCATGATGCCGGTTGCGATGTGCTGTTTGGCGATCTCATCACCGCCCCGTATATTAGCCACATTGATTTGGAACGCTCGAGTTTTTCGCGCAGTATCTGCTTAGACTGTTCAACTGACAATGGCGTTGTAATACCGCTTAATATTCCTCCTTGACCCGTTTCTGGAGTGTGCGCGATGGCACAGTAGTACATTTTCTTGGTTTCAAGTGTGTGCAGCATTTCCATTTTCAGCGTATGCATTATCGATGACGGCGAGGAAACAAACACAGGGAGTAAGGTCTCGTTGTGAGGCATTGCAAAACGCAGAATGTTGTTGATCTAAAAATTATATGTAAATTGATTATCAGGTCATGGTATTTTCCTTCAACGGTATACCTTTTGAGATTGAATCATATTGAAAAGGTTAGCTTCAATTGCAAGATCTTCACGGGATCGTTGGAATCCATTCAAATTAGCAGCAGACTTTACTTTAATGGCATTTGTACATGGTTTTTGTTGACCTGGAAGTTCTCCGACCTTGGCCTTCTGCTCGGGTTTCGGTTTAGTGATCACCATAAACGTGCGACTTGATACAGACTTGATTACATCGCTCATACTGACAGTTGTAGGAAGTGCTACTGGTGGTTCACAAATTATGCTCTTTTCGGCCGATGCCCTGATTATATCGGTATGCTTTGGGACAGCTTTGGGTTCCAAATCAGAGGAAAATGGTGATTTAATACCTACATTTGGAGGAGCTCCTAGTACACAAGTCCGTGATTCTCGAGCAAGGCCCATGCCTCCAGTGAAGCTCTTGTTTGGGAAATTTTCCATCTTCGTTAGATCATTAATACAGTCTTTAATCTCCAATGATTCATCGTAGTCCTCATAATCATCATCAGTTTCAATTTCAGGAATTGTCTCCTGTCTTTCTTTAGGGGTCGCAGATGATCCTTCGTCTGGTACTATAGTTTTTTCAGTAAGCACCTTCTCTGAACTGGAAACTGGTCGAGATTGTCCAGTTTCAGAACTAGAGGCTGCTTGAGAAGGTTGATTGCTACCGTCAACTCCGGAATTTAGTTCTGTAGTTGACAATTTTGATTCATCTTTTGAAGATCCACTTGACAGTTCTTCGGATAATTTCACCTCCATCTTCTTCTCACGCTCAGGTTCAACAAATGAAGATGGTTCTTCTTGCGCAGATCCTGTTTGGGATTTCAGTTGTTCCTCTCTCTGTGCAGTTTCCTGGAATTCTGGTTGCGATTCACTTGACATGGGTTCAGCATGCTTCCCCAGAACACAGTTGTAGGCTGCACATAAAGCACTCAAAGTAACAACATCAGCCCTTGGCAAATTATCTAAAGCTTGTTCCACATTCAGAATATTCTCAATCAAATTCTGACAAATTTGTTCAATTTCTACTCGACGTTTTTCTTTATACTGCTCGGTCTCTGGTTCCTTTTTCAGTGATACATTGTATTGTGATCCACAAGGTGGGATTTGATCCGTTTGTAATTGCACTTCGCGCCCAAGTTTATATCGCATAGGAGGAATAATTTCCTCAGCTTTATTTTTGGCTTTAGTTATATTTGGGAGCTTAACACGTGTACATGATGGTCGTTCGGTAATATGCCGCGATTTTTGTTTCGTCGGACATTTGGGAGGACTAACATTTTTACAATTTGCGACTTTTACAGATGGATCCGATATAGCATTCTGTATAGTCTCCCTTTTCTCATTAATGCGCGCATTTTTCATACGTTGTAATGGGGGCCATTTCATGTTCAGGTTCAGAATACTTTTACTATTGGAAATCGAATCCCGACTTGGCGATAAACTTGTCGCAGTACGTTGTGGGATTTTGGAGCCATTATAGTTTTTCAGTCGGACTTGACTGCTTACGGAACGAATACTCGTAGATGATAAAGCTCTATTTGTATGATCTGGTTTCAATATGGGGACTTTCGATTTTCTTATTTGACGCTCACTAACGGTGGAGAGTACTTCCACATTCGATGTTGAGATGAGTCGAGGGATGCAGGGAATTTTAAGGGAAGTTGAGGAGGTATTAACACAATGTCCAATTTTATTGACATTTTCTATGAAGTAGGGAAAGTAAGTTTAGGAAGAAAGAAATATAAGGGTCTCTGGAATACCTGTTGTTGTTTGCGTGTTTAACTTTGCTCGACGTATATTACTCTGTGTGCTGATATTCTCGACTAAGGGTTTAATTTCATTGATTTCGTCATGTTGTTTTAAGTTTGCTGTTGGTATTAAGGGGATTTCATTCAGATTATTTTGAATAAAACAGAATTGTTAACGAGTTACCTGAATAGGAAATATCGGTACTCATCTGACTTTCACGAAATTCCGGAAATGCTGTTTCTTTTACCTTTGTCTCAACTTTTACATCTTGGATTTGCTCTTCTTTTGTTCCCTCCGTCTCACTAAGGATTGCTGTAGACCTCAGATCGAACAAAGCTTTCTCCAAATGCTCACTGGTGTACTCAGGTGTTCCGCAATCTGGTAGGCACTCTTCGACTTCATCGCCTTCCTTGCCGTTTTTATCGGGGATCATCTGACTCCCATCGTTTTGTTGGGTGCTATCGGTAAGGGAAGCGTACGACTGCGCAAATGTGCCGACTATGCTGTTGGCGATAGCAGCCGGCGTCCATGAGGACCGGAGGTTATCCTCTAATAATGCTGGCCCGATTTCGGTTTTTGATGGCGACGATGGTGGCTTCTCGTTTATTAATGCTCTATTGCTCATTATGCACGGTAATACAACCAGGGCATATTCGCATCGAAGCGGGTGATGTGGTGGCAGATGGGTGAAACAATGGTGGCAATGCGGTCGGGATCCACACGATTTTCTCAAGAAAATCTATATTCCCGATATTATCGGCTGCAGTTGATTGATGAATGGGACGCAATGGCACTGATTAGTTCATGAATCTAATGGGGCATGGAAGCTTGTTGAATTCGCTGATGAGTGGGTACGCGATGGTTAAACAATTGCATCTGCTACAAAGATTTTGGATACACAAACGAGGCGCGAAAATTTTGACATACGTGGATCGAAGATAAATTTCAGTTGGGACGTACAAAAATGTTTGTGATTTTTTTGTTTCGCGTGTTTCTATGGAAGAGTGTGAACCTTCACAATTTCAGAAACAGCAGATAAATAATGTGAAGGATAGAATGAACACCGTATTCTTCTTGAGATCTTCGCACATTTCTTTAAAAATTAAGGTACGGAAGGACCAATTAGGATAGTGCTAAACAGTGGCCTATTAGGGTCCTTCTTCTTTCTTCGAAGAAGATTAGGGTCCACTAGTAGTTTTAATATTTGGAGGCCCCAATTTGGTTCAATTTCTTCAACGGGGAAACCCCTGTTTAAAGTATGCGGACGTAGGTCACTAATGACACTAGCCCCGGTTTGAGATGCGAGTTCAATGTGCACTGAGGGGATCCCCTACTATGTTCACTGTTCATTAATGGTACTGTGGGTTTCTAGGAACGTACCCAGGGTGCCTAATCCGGTACTGCTGATACGTTGATATTTAAAAAATAAGACATTAGGCAAGAAGATTGCATGGAAAGTATTTCAAAATATGGCGTAACAATGACAAATCAAGGTTAGGTAAGCAAATAGATCAAATTTTGAGGTTAAAAACCGTTTGTAAATGTTTACAGTATAAACATAGAAGAAAATCAGCGCATAAAAATTATACACATTAAATTCAACGGGAAAACGATGTTAAGGTTATATAAACACAAAGCAAATGTGAACTTGCGAAATTTCCTTGTGAGTGACAGACAATTCAGAGAAATTCACGCATTATGTTCTTGGCTAAATTGAGAAGGTTTTGTACTTGACTTAGAACATGTCAACTTGGGAAACGCATTCAAAAAAATGCAACCTTAAATATCTAAAGTCATTAATTACCTCACTTGTACATTAGTGGCTTTATGTAAGTCAAGTGCTACCAAATCATCAGCGCACCGACTTGAATCAGCCAGAAAAAAACGATCTCTGGCATGTTTTCGCTTTCCACCTCCAACCAAATTTCCACCCGATTGTTCCGAAATTTCCACTCGAGTTTGCTTAGTCGTCTAGATGTGCGCGTTGAGATCGGGAACGGAGTCGCTTCTGCGCCTATATTTAGCAGTGCTCTGAGTTGATTTAACATAAGTAACATGTTATGAGTGTAAGCTCGTTGTGTAAAAGAGAAAAAAAAAATATGAGGAGAAAGTGATTTTGTTATTTAAATTTTACTACAAAATTAGTACATTATAACATTTTAATCTTAAAAACTGCTTCAATTCTTTGTTAAACGACAAATTTTAAATATATCTTGTGGGAAACTTTTATTAAACAGTTTCTTTTTTAAATAATAACAACTATGATGAATACGAAGGGCATACGAAGAAAAAAATCATCGTTGAGTGAGGTGAAGGTGGCGGTCATTGGCGCACCGGGAGTTGGCAAAAGTGGTAAGTAGCGTTTCGCAAGGCAATATTATCGCTCGCATTCTAACAGGTGTAAAATTTCCACGCAATAAACTTGACTTATTTAAAGCTGCGCTTTTCCACTACCGTTGTTACGAATTCACCACTTGGTGAGGTGTTTTTTTGCGTTTCAAGTACGACGCATAAATTCACGAATACGCCGTGCACGATTTCCTGGCAAATTACGAACGATCTGTGATCTTCGCATACAATTAAAATTCCATATCCAAAGTCAAATACAGACCGAAATACCCAAAACCTTGATAACGCAAAATTCAATGAGAATTGGGAAATTTGGGAATTAAATTGACCTCTGAATGGATTTATTAATAAATATCTCTTAGTATAAAACTTTGGATATATTATGATTGTATTCATGTTTATTATATCCACTAAATGAATCTGGTACTCTTCTACGCGTGGACTATGTGATTCATGAAAGGGAGAGATCTTCCGATCGGACTACCTAAAGACTGGGTCTCAGGTTCAAATTTCGGTGGCCGTCAGCTCTACTCGCTCCGGTAGCATTAACAGCTTTTATCACTATAGACGTCTTCTTCGCCCTGGCTCACACTATCAATCTATTTAAGGCTTAAAATATATGGTCACAGATTCCCATATATTATTCTAGGAATTGGGATAGGCCATTGCAACGAAATACTAGGGAAAGATGAAGACACCTTGGTCTATTATACATAGGAATGCAGAAAAACAGGGAATCAAGGGTGGATATAGTTCTGCTTCATTCTTCTTTCAATGAAATGATGCAGATAGTCTACGAACAGACCCATAGGTCATAGGTTCGCTCTATTCTAAGCCTGTCCAGTTCTGATTTCTGGAACCTTGAATTAGTAAGCATTGAAGAAACTGAGTAACCTGGCTGAACTGATCCGGGCTTACGGTAGAAGTTCCCAAACTTTGCATAACCGTTCAGGAATGTTCAAAGGGGGGACTTCCCCCCTCGTCTTCCGCCTCCCAGTTTGAGGAACCTCTGGCTTTCCGTGTTTTTCAGCAGTTAGGAGAACCTACCTACTAAAATATATCAAAGGGTACTCGGTAATAATGTCTCGATCGGATACGATGATTTTAGTTCTACTGTAATTATAGTCAGTTACAATCCTCTGGGGTACTGAAGAGAATACCATAAATTGATCATAACATGGCAACATCCATAAACCACAAGATAACTATGTGGGCTTTGGCAATTGGTGATCAGTGGCCCCTTCAAGTCCAATGTCATAAACTTCTCCGGGATCTTCACCTCGTGTATTCTGTCATCGTATCATTATACTTCTTTTGGTTCGTCATGTCCCAATATATAGAAGTTATCAATAATTTGGATAAGAGTTTCTTCGTGTTGGTAAATAATCTTGCTGGCTCCGTACTATATGGAATTTCGATTCTTAAGTCACTGTCCATCCGGGGTAAGCCAATGCGTACTCTAGTAGCGCTGATCAGTAAGACTGAGGGAGTGATCCTGAATTGTGATGATGAACAAGTGAAAAAGACCTTTATGGCACATGTGAGGTGGAATTCATCTCTAGCTATATGGTTTACGATTATTGGTTATATCACAGTAGTGCCGTACTTTATGAATCCATTAACTGCAATGATTAAAAACTCCGCTATGCAGCAAGGTGAAGTTGAACGCCCACTTCGGTTTGACAGTATTTGCTATGCCTTGCACGTCAGGGCTGGCAGTATGGGATCTTTTGTAACTTGTAGCTTGGACGTCCTCTTATGGTCACTTCAAATTTTCGCTATTGGTCAATTGAACATCAATCAGTATAATCTCCGAAATTTGAGTAAACATGCTCAATATTTTGTTGACAAAGGGATAATGACTAAAGAGCACGCAATTTCGCATTGTATGATGAAGTGTATCTTACTCCACAAGATGTTTATAGAGTAAGTTTAGCTCCTGGTATTTGAAGATAATAAGAAATTATGTCCTAGAAATTTCCATGGATATGCTATATAATATAATGAAAAGCGTGATGTTTGTTGATTTTATTGTTTGTTCTCTACAAATTAGCTTAGTTGGGTTTCAGGCTATTATGGTATGTTTCTCAAATATGTTCAGTAAAAAGGGAACCATAAAAGTCATTTTCAGATAAGCTCGGCTTTTCAAAAATTATCAATGATGGAATTCCTCTTATTGTTAGCTGTATTGGGACAATTATATTACTTTATTAGCATGCTAATGAGATTCTTCTTGAAGTGAGTACGGAAATTGTATTTAGCTCAGGTGTAAATCTAAAAACTTTTTAGAGTGAAGGGATATCGACTACTATTTGGGAAGGTCAGTTCTAGGAATATCCAAGATCTATTCAAAGAGATCTTCATTTTGTTATGCTTCGGGCTCAGAAGTCATTGAAATTAAATGTTGGTTGTTTTTATAATATGCCTACGTCAACATTGCGATCTGTAAGTGGAGGTTTCATTGTTAAATAATTTTATTATTTGCATTTATTCCTAGATTATTCGAGTAAGCTATTCTTATGTTGCATTGTTGCATCAGTTCTACAAAGAAGAATAGTATTGCTCTTTTATATCCATGTAATTTAGTTTGGGAAAGTAGAACACATACAACACTTATTAATGAGGAAGTGGAAGTAAAAGTGGATGATGCGATAAGTGGATGATAACATTCTAATCATGTCAAACTCAGAAAATGATTCCCCAAATATTAAGTTGTTATTGTAATAATACATAATATAATACATGATTACATTCTTATTTTATTTTATTAATTATTATTTTTTCGTTCTCCCCTTATTAGTGTATATTAGTATGCTCTTTGAGTCAGTGGGATGAAATCAATCGCAATCTTAATAATGATAGAACGTCACTGGCATCTGGGCGCAGTCAAGGGATAACCGCTTTGAGTCAACCCTATGTGGTTATTTGGAATTAGTTAAGAATTAATTCCGTAAACCTCGGCTTATATGTTACCTACCGCTGTTGTATTATGTTTCAGTCTATCCATTCAAACATATTGAATATTTCAAATAATTGACACTTGGTTAATCATTTAAAACTGCTTAACAAGAAAATGACGCTCGGGTCGAAATATAAAAGGTGGTAGCGATTTGCAACTGGCGTTGTTTCAAGGCACGACATTTGGAGTCGGTTATAATTTTAAAGTTTTCCTTAAATCTTGAAAGGTTTACTTAAATCTTGAACAATCAGAATGGAAACCGATTTATATAACAAAATAAGAATTCGTGCTTTGGCAGTGGCTGGTCAATGGCCCCTGGAGATAAAGAGATATAAACCTCTTCGCATTCTGCATGCAATCTACTCGATCACTATCTCACTATACTTTCTTTGGTTTGTCATTTCTCAATACATTGGAGTGATCAACAACCTAGATCAAAGTTTCTTTGAACTGGTAAACAATCTCTTAGCGTCACTCCTCTATGGCTGGTTATCTCAAGTCTGTGTCGGTTCGTGGTAGTTCAATACGCTATATCATAGACCTTATCAGAGCCATTGAGAAAGTGATCTTGGAATGCCATGACGATGAAGTAAAGAAGATTTACCAGTACCACGTGGAGTTCGTCATTGGGCTTCTTGTTCATGATTATTGGGTATTTCACTGCTGTACAATACTTTGTGAGTCCCTTAATTGCAATGTTCACAAACGAAGCCGTGTTGAATAGCGAAGTGGAGAGACCACTACCTTTTAGCAGTTGGTTTCCATTTGATAGACAGAAGTATTATTGGATCTGTTTCGGATTACACGTCCTTGCTGGTAGTTTGGGATCGTTTATCACTGCGAGTTTAGATGTTTTGTTCTGGTCATTAGAAATCTATGGCATAGGCCAGCTGAAGATTTGTCAGTACAAGTTCAGGAATATATATGAACATGCGGAAGGGTTTGTTGAACGAGGGTCAATGACACAAGATGAGACAATTAAACATTGTTTTAAGAAATGTGTGTTCATGCATACGTTGATTATTGAGTAAGTCTTCAGTTCAATGATTTGATCGTTCTTCTTTTAATGCCTGAATAAAATGTATTTCTAGCTACGGTGATAGACTGGACGGAGTTCTGAAATATGTTATGTATGTTGATTTTGTTATTTGCTCCCTTCAGATCAGCGTAGCTGGTTTTCAAGTCATCGTCGTATGTATAACGGTCATTTCTCCATCTTCCTATTGTAAATGATACGAGCACTATTTTTTTAGATTGGTTCTATCTTTGAGAAGATATCAATGATGGAGTTCTTACTTGCCGTCTTGGGACAGTTGTATTTTTTCTATTGGCATGCCAACGAAATCTTCTTGGAAGTAATTGTTTTTCAAATAATAAAATAAAATAGAAAACTAATATTTTTCTAGAGTGAGGATATATCAACTGCAATCTGGGAAGGTCGAATGTATGAATATCCCCAATCCATACAGAAAGATCTAGCTTTTGTCATGCTTCGCGCGCAGAAACCTTTGAAATTGAATGTTGGCCCCTTCTATCATATATCCACGTCAACTCTTCTCTCGGTAAGGTTAAGTCGGTGCCCAAAATTTCCACTATTTTTTTATTATAGATTTGTCGAGTGAGTTACTCGTATGTTACTCTACTCCATCAATTCTATGGAGAATCATAAAACAACGAGGTAATTATGTGACATGTGGATTCACGTCATTATGCTTTGGACTTTGACTCTGAGAAACACACGTAGTAGAAACAGTGAACTACCTCACGTACTATCACCAGTTCAATGTTGATGTGCAAATAAATACGCAGAATTGTAAAAAAAAATGTTTCAGAATTTATTATTGAGTTAGCATTATATGAGGATAGAGAAAGTCTTGTAACGATTTCATACTTGGAACAAACCCATTACAGTCCAAACCCGCTAAAACCGTATTTCATAAACTACAAATCCTGAGTTTCGTTACAAACTTGGCTATTCGTAACTTAAAACGATGGCCGAGAGCAGTGAGGATATATTTTCTCAAATCCAAGTGTCTGATATTTTTTTTAATGCAATTCAGGGGACGGTCCCGGCATCCCTGACAATGACTAAACTAAAGCACAATTTGAGTAAGAAAGGAACGTTTAGGTCCTCAACATAATGTCAACTTGTATTTTAATAATCTTCACCAAAGTAAAGTCCCAAAATGCATTTTCGGATCTCCTATTCCTAAACGCAAGTGGCTTACTTGAAATAATTAGTAGATGTGTGGGGTTGGTATGAGTACCGGCTAGACTACCGGCAAGATTGTTGAGTGGATTGATTTTATTTTTTCCCACCTCCATTCTCGAATTCTTTCATCTTATTCCTATACTTCATTCTTCTTGCGGTTAATTTTCCCCAAAGAAGATTCGTTGCCCTTCTATCTCTTCATCGGTCTTCCAGGTTGCGTATTATCCAGACCACAGATATCTTCTGAGGTGTACACTTTTATTAATGTTGGTATCCTGGTGTTATACTTCCCTTTTTTTTTGATGATTGGTTTTTATCAAGATGATCTATAGTAATCCTTCAAGAAGATATGTTAAAAGAGTACCTAATATTGACATTTTGACGGTGAACCTGCAATCTATATTTGTAATCATCCATCACCAAATCGCAGAACTACCAGGAAAATACCAATATTACATAATAGATCAAGGCGATCAAGGTGAAACGAAAACAGCGGACAGGGTGCGATGAATGTATGTTCGTGGCATATTTTTTTTGGTGTTGTCGGCGTCATCGTCATTCTAACCGAAACAAATGACCCCTTCAGATAATTAGATGGGAACCTTGCACAGATCGTTTTTTGCTCAACCCATGTCTTCAGGAATATGTATTCTCCTCCTTCTCCAAGGGCTACTGTTAACACCTTTTTTATATACATGCTGGCAGTATCCAAGTATATAGGCAGTAGCTTTGTGGCGAACAGAAGGCGCATGGGAAACGTTAATAAGCTCAAGATGGTCCCAGAGATTGTAGAGTAGTTGACGCGACAAGCTACGCTAGCGCCTTGTTTTAGTGAGTCTGGCATTTGCCAGCTTTTATGAGTGGCCCATGTATTTTGCGTAAGGTACCCAGAGGGAGATTCAGCCAGAGAGAGAGAGAGAGAGAGAGAAAGCAACAGGGTGAATCCCAAGCATGACTGTGTAGTATGAGGGCGAGATCAGCCTCACCACCTAGATCTATGTCCTAATATGTAAGGAAGTAGTGGTACCGCCGGGAGGAATATGTGCGGGCGGTAGGAACCGGTTACGAGGTTTTTGTTTTCCTCATAATAAACTAGTTATCCGAAAATCAAACAACGGGTAGTTGTCGGCCTGGAATCTTTAGGACGTTCGCCTGCAGCGTGTTCACCGCGCTTCAAAACAGCGCTGCCACTGTAAAGTCCCATTTTAAATAAGTCAGGCGTAAATCAATGCTTGGAATGCTTGGAATACAGCAGAAATATTTCGGGGGGGGGGGGATAATATCACATAAATGTGACCCCAAAAAAGGCAAGTATGAAGCATCTAAAAGAAAATATTTCTGTGAGTAAATGGAGACCAAAATGAAAACTCTAAATGGATAACTGACTTCAGGGGGACATATAAACTTCATAAGTGATGACCTATAACCACATATATGTGGTCCCCCAAACAAACAATTATGTGTGTAGCATCATCTGAAAGAACGTATTCTTTATTTTTTAAGCCCAAATTCATACTCCTCAGAAATTTATTAACTGGAATTATCCAGGATTATGTTTATACTCCATAAGAGATAATGTAAAAGTAACACTTTATAAAGGGGTCCCTCCCCAAATTAACAATAAATTGTATGGTATCATCTGAAGGAGCAAATTTTTGGGAGTAATTTGAGACTAAAATCGAACTTCTTGAAAAAAATATGAAATAGGGTATATTCTCAGCAAATAAAGGGGTCATACCCAACGAAAAATAGGCGAAACGACCAAAATGCAATAAAATACACTCCAACAATAGATTTACAATAGATAGAATACATAAAATCTTAAAGATGTGCTTAAAAGTCGAATTATTGATTAATGTCTCGTTTTTTTATCCAAAATTGGCCATTGTGCGCGTTCAACGCGACATGCAAAAGCATAAAATGGATTGCCGGGGCCAGCGTAAGCTGTCTTATGTTTGTTTCTTTAAGCTTATCCCAAGTACGGCAGTTGAAGAAGGTGTGTTCTGCTGTGTTCTCCACAGATTGCGCCTTTATTTGTGCGGCGATTTTCTATACCGTACAACTACTCGATCGTGGCGTAATTGGTAGGTTCCTGAATAAAATCAATTCGAATGTCTTATCTTTTTCAATTTATGTAATTCGTAATTTAATATCCTTTAACACCCCCAACAGATAATGTTGTCATTATGCTATACTTTACAGCTTTACTACAGTCATTCAAACTGACAATATGATAGTAATATCAATTTTAGTAAACTGAATAGAATGAATAGTTTCTCGCCATGATTCTAATCTTCAAACAACTATATTTTATTATCCTTGTTTTTTTTTACTGTCCTTGTAATACTATTATATATTATCTCTCCACCAAGACACAATTAATGTCAATCAAATCTACACCATATCCAGCTGGTCGTGTTTGATGTATGCCACAACAAACAATTGAATTAAACAGGATCGATCTAAACCCACATCAATTTGCTCAACATGTCAATAACAGGTATGTTGGGTTAATTTACATCATGAAAACAAAAGACCCATCCTTACCTCGTGCCCTTATTTCAACAAAATAAAAAAAATATATACACTCAGGTCAGGAATACACGAAATTTATTTTTGGGACTGTCAGGAGGTGTGAATGTCACGTCTGCTTCACGTATCTGGAGCAATCTGGAGCAAGCACAAACTCTATTTGGGTCATTTTTGCTGTTCCATTATTAAAATGTCGTCGCCGAAATGCGAAGATGCAACAGGCGCAATTTATCTGTGAATATGAAAACATAAAAGTCTCTGTATCGTCCTTTTTGAGGGCAAAAATGACTTACAATTTCATTATCCACTGAATAATTCGTTTTTAATAAAATTTAGATAACGTAAATAGTCTAACGTAAATTAAAATATGAATATTTAATATTTCTATTTCAATGGAGCCTATGAAATATGCAGATTCATATTACATTTTATATAATATATAGGTCCTCACTGAATCTACACAATTTTACCTATGCATATTTTAAACATATTTAAACATTTAAAATACAATTTGTGGTATTATGTAATGTATTTTCCCGACAGCGACAAATTAAAAATTTGGCAATCGTCGAAATCGCGAAGATTTCATCATCACCACAGGCTCCTCCGTTTGTTTCCGCTTTCCCGGACCATTTAAAATTGGCGTTAAATTTTATTACGTTTCCACGCGTAGAATTTTTTTTTCTCTAAAGTTTCCTTTCATATTGACTAAACCTATAAATCCAAACACGACATACACAAGGTTAGCTTATTTATATTTCGGTATATTTTCCACGCTGGAAAATGCCGGTTTTAATTACTTTTCTTTGTGGGTTTTACGGTTGAATTTTATGGCGTGTTTTCTGATTCTATGTGTTTCACGTTTACATGAGAAGTATAAAATGTGAAAAACGTATTAGTATGTACATAATATTTATTGGAATGCGTTCAAATATTGCGATGAATTGCAGTGAACGCGGGAACAGAGTGACATGTGTTTACAAGTGTGAATAATGTTTATAAATTTTTGATATGTAGTCATTTCACGAATCCGTGCTGTACGCGTTGGCCTCGTAGTAAGCAGAGTTGATGTTTTTCGCGTAGGTTAATTCACATCCGCAATGTGAGATATAGAATTTTTGACGAAATAAATTCATACTGAAACATAAAATTATATTTATTCCATGTATTTTCATTGGAGCATATTTTCAGAAATTGAGAAATATTTTTGTTATAATTCTTTTTATCAATGTTGCAATGTATTAACACTTCTTATCTCTCTTCCTGTCTGTTTTTTAATGGTTTCATTTTCATTAATTTGGTTTTTTCAAAGAAAAACTATACGCGAGTTTTCCTGAGGAATAAGCAAACAACTCAAGTTTAATTTTTCCTGTTTATATTGGTGCCAAATAACTTCTTTGCACTTGTTTAATAAATTATTAAAACTAATCAATTAAAATGGTTCTAAAAGCGCCTCTTCTCGAGGCAATGTCATAAATTTGATATCAATCTACTCCTGAGATTACCCTCTTTCTGATGATATCATCTGTAGCCATACCCCATTGCGAGATATCTATTTTTTTGCAATACATTTACATCTGGTGTCATCTTAAAAAAGTTGATTTACATGCCTAAATTCACTAGATGTAAGGTTCTGGCAGTTGAAAGTCTTGTCACGGTAATTTAAATAACATTTCCTGTCTTTAGGAATAATTTTTACCAAATTATAATGCACACTAAATTAATGCCAATGATCATATTACTGCAAATTTCCCTTCGGTAGCTTTAAATAGCATATTACTTCACAGTACAATCGAAAAATCATATATGTTTTACATAAAATTCAACAAAATGAGTTATGACGGGCAAAACTATGATTTTAGCAACTGTGTGCCATTCCAAACATAGCCCTATTCTTTTTCATATCATACGCATATCTCACAACCAACCACAGTAATGATTGCCGTTGGTTTATAATTCTTTATGCGGTTTTGATTAGCGCGGTAAATATTGCGCTGGCAACGGTTTACCGTATTCAGGTTTACTTCAGTTGTATGGTCATTTATTTAATTAGTTCTACAACATATTAATTTCCTTTCAGAACATGCCAAGGGTATTTGGTTTGCAAAAGTTAAAGAAAGGATAAATGTATTCCTCGCGGTTTGTAAATTTGCTTGTTATATAAAGCAGAGATTCACGCTGGTCCTGAACAATTTGGTTGACAAACCTTGCTCATCTCTGATTAAGCCTAATTTGTTCTAATATATTCATGTGACATGCAAGCGACATATTTACGTGTATAAGAGCATACAAACCAGGTCATTGGAATAATGCATATCAACCTGTCACTGGACAGATCCTGTACAAGCTCTGGTCTTGTATACTAGGTCTTGATTACCTGAGGGTGAAAATGCATTGATCGAATCATCAGTGTTCAACTTTGATGAAATCTGGTAGGAAAATGATGTGCATGAAAGTGCTAATGAGATAATGAGGAAAATTTTATGTCCAAGGTGTATACTAGGCCTGTGATGACGAATCTGATCCCCACGTGTCAGTTACTGACTCACGCAAGCTTTTCGCTGACCTACGACATGTAATGGGATATCCGTCCGAATAGATCGGGATACTCCTCTAATGTTATCTAATGAGACCTAAAATTGATATTGCCACGGCTCTCATACCCTTCTTCCTAGGACACCGTGAATTGGCCGGGATCAGGAAATCACATCATTTGGGGGTTCAGGCTCTTTATTACTGATTAACAACCTTTAATCCGTTCTCTTCAGACTTGACTCTACACTCTTCACTGTTGACTATCCACTCTGTACTGTTCAGTATTGACTACTCACTATTCAGTACTAATTAAGTATAAACTAATGTAACGTCGTTTGTTGCTATTATTTCGACAATTATAATCTTGACAATGCAATTAATTAGCATATGCTTGTTTCTAAGACTAACAAGCCATGCATGTCTTCAAATTAAGGTGAAACCGCGAAAGGCTCATTAATTCAATTCTGGTTGCTTATATCTTGTCCACATTTACTTGGATAACTGTTGTAATTCTAGAGCTAATATATACAAACAGAGTTCGAACCAGGGATTAAAGGAACGTCTTTATTAGATCCAGCCAATCGGTGCTGCGGTGGTTTCGGCTGCCGAAGGTATCGTACAAATTCTTGGTGAAACTGAATAACTCTTTGCTGAGGGCATGGTCTTGCACCGGCGACGTATCTTTCAAATGTCTGCCTTATCAACTGTCGATAGTTGGCTCTGCGCCTTCCATGGTTGTAACGGGTAACGTTACATAAGTGGGTCGGCAGAACTAGTTCCCCGCATCGTGGTCCCGAACACGCTGAAGCTTCTTACAGTGCCCAGGGGTTCATAATGTGGTCCAGTCCAATCTACTCTATTCGAAGACCAATTTAAGAGCAGAGAGAATTCATTCTATGTAAAAAGTGTGAAAATCTTATCGTATTCTATATTACCTTCTCCCAGTTCAACTCATACCAAAATGTTATTCATCACATAACATGTACTATGACAGTGATGGCGAACCTATGCGCAATTGCTGACCCACTCAAATTTCTGACTGACCTACGATTGCTAGGTGCAGAGGGATACCCGAATAGAGGGGGATACTCCTTTAATGTTATCTAATGTGATCTAAAAATGATATAGTATAAAAATCTGAACGTATGCTACAGTTCCCTCTCCCAGTTCAACTCCTACCAAATTGTTATTCATCACATAACAAAACCTCAAAGAACCCGATCATTTTTTTTTCTATTTTCTACAAGCTCGGGCGATTTACTAAAAAAACTTCTTCTCCTTGTCCACAGCATTGGCGGTGCGATTTTTAACGAGGCGCTACATCGGCGAGTACGATCATCAATCAGGTACGTAGACGATCGTGAAGTGCGCCGACAGACACGGCGCGCCACGCCGCGCGTTTCGGTAAACAACATTAAAATTCGCCAATTAATTATCCGCCAACGCACACGCGTACACTCGATCCCGCTTCCTCGGCCCTCCCAACCCGCGCGGAAAGCTATCAATTCGGCGATGAGCGATGTGCTATTAAAAATCTAATTTCCCGTCAAACATTCCATCAGCGCTCTAACAAATGAAAACCTCGACGTCACTTTAAAACACGTGTCAATTTCTCTCAGTGCCGCTGTTTTCGCTTAATCTTAACCGTCTCAATAAAATATTGCTTTTTGATTGGGTGTTTGAAACGTTTGGCATGCAAGCGGAACGCGGAAGTTTACCTTGATGCGTCATTCCCGGTAGTGATATACATGATCGATTCGCAAACCGACCGGTGCGACTGATAGAAAACGCGACGCTAATGCTCGGCCAGCGTGTGCGCTTTGCGATTTCAATCAATATTTGTTTAGGTCGAGTGCACTTCAACGTGTTCCATGTAACAGTAACAACAGTGTCCGTCATGTTACTGAAAATGGGATCGCATGTATGAGTGTGTGCATGTGTGTTCAATACGTAGGTGTAGTTCCATTTGCAGGAGTTATGTGTAAAGCTGTTTTCAAAGGGTCGGAATACGTGTTAAAAATGTCCGGGAAACATATGTGGTTTTAAAAGCAATTAAAATGTTCAATATAATTGTCTTTTTAAGTAAAATTCATTGGATTTGTATGATTAAGGAATAAGTAATATTATCTGAATGAAGTTTAATGCCGAAATTATTTTTTATAGAAGGGGACATATGCACTATGTCTTTTAGAGTTGTTGAATTGAATCTGGTCTTACCATGAGACCCGCTATTTCGTTTTCGTTCTGAAAGTTGTAGGAAATTCCACTGCCATTCCCTTGCTTCTGATCCATTGATCTTGCCAATTAAACTTGGAAGATAGACTAAGTTGTTTTCATTGATACCTCGTATGCTGGCTCAGGTCCAATCAGTTCCTTTTCTCGTTTTCCAGTTTATCAGCTTTATGATTGCTAGTAATGTTTACATTCTTAGGTACCCAGGTAATCTAGAACGCTTGTTATGTCTGGTCACCACTGGTCACAACTCAGTGAAGACTGCTTTCAGCAGAGATCCCGTTACTGGTGCAAGTAACATAAGGGTGGCTTATGATTGTATCTTACGAGTTCCACGCTTAAACTAATTGGATGATGGTATCTTGAACAGAAGTTCGACATATTAACATATAAAGAAGACTTTCTTTCCAGAAGTGATCTTGTTGTCTTTATCTTGTTTTGATGAACCTTTTAACCGGGCTGTTCCTGAGATTGTAACAAGCAGATGTTTTTCCAGCGTATGAGTGTACCATATCGTGCAATCTTTGCTGTACTATTCTCGGTCATCAAGTTACATGTTCGTTCCATTGCCTTCTCCCCTCTCACAATGGCTACTGTGTTGCATTTTTATTTTGAATATCGCTAATTGTTATTCGATCGGCACGAGAAGCCAGTGATTGATCTGAGAAACCTCATCTCTGCTGTTGTAACCTGACGCTTTGGCTTAGCCGTTTCTGGTCTCGTTTCGGCATTAAATATAAGAAAGAGTTTCACGCCAGCCTTTTAGATTCTCGTCTTGTTTTCAGTTGTTATGTTTTTGTTTCTTCAAAGTGGAATACGCAGTGCTTCTAATATTCAGAACTAGGTTTTCGTTTTTGGTTGTAGCTATCTTCATGTTTAGTGGTTTACAATCCTTTCTGAACATATTTAAAAGTCTGTGTAAGCCTCCTTTGGACTCTCAACTATGAAAAGGTCTTCATGTAAAATATTTGGAGCACATAATTTTGAAAGAGTACTACAATTCAGGAAAATAGTACAAAACCTTTTAAATGTGCGCATGCTAAATAAGTTTTATAACATTATCTTCATATTTAAAACAATGTTTAATATAATCCACGAAGCCGCTACAATTACTTTCAATGCTTCTCTGAACTTAAGTTTACATAGATATCACCAAAGCACTCACTTATGTCGAAGCGCTCCAACTTATTACCCTTGGGGAATACTTAATTGCCCACTTTGTGCTGACTTTAAATTTGTTATACGCTTACCTAACTGACGTTTTGTATGTTTTTCGCAGACAATCGATACAAGCACGAAGTACTGGTGGATAACGAGCCCGTCCTCTACGAAATACTGGATACTTGTCCCAAGGTAAACCGGAACATGGTCTAATAAGATATAATATCTAATAATATCTAATAAGATATCCAACAATACACATATAACTTGAATATACTCTACTTAATGATATAAAAATGAATAAAACGAGTTCTACTTTTTCGGATTTCATTATTGCTTCTGGGAAATTCAATTTCAAATGGAATTTCTCAGTTTATAAACCGCTTGTGAAAGTGGATGTTAAACATGCGAACATTGGATAATATTCAGCAACGGCGGGGGCGAAGAATGCGCTTAAGCCAACAAACATGGCAGTGGCGCGGAATAAATTGGCGCGCATCGGTAGACGATAAATTTCGCTTCGCCCGCACGCCAGCCAACCAGCCAGCGACGGGCAGACATGCAAATCGTTTTGTGGCGATTTACTGTATGAAGACATACATTATGCACACCACCAGCCGAGCGCGCGATTAAATTATTGCAGTGCGATTGACTATTGCCGGGCGGAAGGAGTTGAAACAAGTGCAATGGCAGTTTGGACAATCACATAAATCTTCATATTTCGCGCGTTGCACGTGATGTCGAAGCGCGAAAGAGCTGATTCCACAAAATGTCATGATGCCTGAGTATTAATGTTTCAATTCGAAACTCGTAAAGTTTTCAAATTTAACGTCTAGTCGTAAATAATTCGTGAAAACATATTTCATGCTTGTTCGTTTGTGTTTTACGATTTTACAAATATCTTTCAATATTGAATGCTAGACAAATATAGCCCAAGAGAAGTGGATATATTTTGACATAGTTAAATTATGATTTGTTATATTTAAATTATATTAAGTTCGTGTGATTCGCAATAATAAAAATTGTTAAAATTTGGACCCACTACTATGAGTAATACAAAGAGAACATAATAATACACCCAACCGGATGATATCCGCGGTCTTCTGGTTTTATCATCCTTCATCTTGAAATATCCATGGTACCTTGTCTACAGTCATTCAAAATGACAATTTGCAGGTAGTATGTTTGAGGTAGTGTATTAATATTGGTTTAAAGGAAAACAAGTTTTTGGAATTATTCTAATGGTGGGTGTCCCACTATTAAAGATGCCCAAATAAACGAATTAGGAATAAATTGATTTCTCTTTCTCTAAGGTTGGATCTTGGCATCCGCCAGTTTCTTCCTCCATTCTCCTTTGATCTGACCTTTGCAATTTTTGTCCATTGACTTACTTTGAGGATCTTCATTGAGTCTTCTCAAATTTACAGGTGCATTATTTACATTGGTGAAAATCTGTTCAATTTATGAGTGATGAGTAAGAAAGTAAGAGAAAGGCTTTCATATAAAAGTGTTTCCTGATCCCTGTTCTGACCCAACATATTTGGAAGGCTACTCAATGCTCCTGCATCATTTTTGGGTCGTCATATAGAAGTTATCTTTAACCTTCATTCTCATGCTTTCTATTATAACTATATCTACACATTTTTCAAAACTTATGTAATTTACCATTTTGTTTTCCTTCTTCGTAATTTTGATCACCACTAACTGATTTACGGATGTTTGTTGATACTATCTACATCTTCTTTCTCCATACGTATTCCAGGTATATAATTCCGTGCTAATTTATACGGAATATCAATACCTAATTCCAGCCATTATAATCTATATTAATTATAATTTAATCAAATGAAATTATATAGTAGGTCATATAATTTATATGAGAGTAAGTACTTAGTATGATTTTTCCTAACTCAGTCACACACCTACTATCATACAGTCTTATTTGAACGACCCCAGACTAGCTAGCATTGACATATCAAAGAAGAACATGTAATCATATAGCACAATTAATGGATTTTTTAGAAAGAAATTAATTAATTGTAATTGAAATTTAACACGGAAAGAGAGGAAATTTGAAGCCCCCGACCGGGTTCGAACCGGCGATCTTTGAGATACCAGCCCAACGCGCAGTTGGTAGC